>CABHPQ010173222.1:0-18226 GCA_902168405.1 Peromyscus aztecus | reverse complement strand
GTGTGTGTGTGTGTGTGTGTGTGTGTGTGTGTGTGTGTGTGTGTGTGTAAACTATGTTTTAGATATTTGACAGTTGGCAGTAGAGTAAAAAGTCACAGAGATGGGAACCAAGCATCATTTTCATTACCCAGATCACTGCCTGGAGAGCTTCCGGGCCACAACAGGGTGGAGGGCACCCAGTGGAGCCCAGTGTCCTCTTGAAGGAGGAAGGAAAGGTGAGGAAATGGGTAGACTGAAGTGGCCAGAGCTAACAGGGCTGAGTACTAAGGGGGAAGACAGAACTGAAAATGTAGTACACACTGACGTGGAACACACTTAGGACTGAAAAAGAATGCACAGAAAGGAGAATGAACTAAATCTTGGCGCTTAGACAGGGCCAGGAGCATTCTGCATCCCTGCCAGCTGGGATGAAAAAGCCCAGGGAGATGAGCAGTAACACTGAGAGGGGACTCAAGACTGAAGGCTGCTGTGTGGTCTTGCCTAACCATTCTAAATCAAGCCTTTCTAAGTACTGAGAGGGAGGCGTGACAACTTAGAATCTTATACCCAGCAAAAAATCTCTTTCAAAAGCAAAGACAAATGGAAAATATTTTCATGGCGTTAAACGCTAAAAGAATTTAACACCAACAGACCTGTGTAAGAAGTGTTCATGAAAATCTTTAAGGGAAAAAAAATGTAATAAGGTTATAGGCATTTATGATAAAGTTTTATTTGTGAAAAACTGGATCTGTACAAAGAATGAAGAAACTTACAAATAGCAATGTTATTTTTTTAAACAGTTTAAACATTTAATAATTTGACTCTTTGAAACCCTTTACTGTGGTGGCATTGTGTTCCCCAAAATATTGTGCACCCTAATAAACTTATCTGGGGTCAGAGAACAGAACAGCCACTAGATACAGAGGCCAGAAAATGGTGGCACTCACACCTTTAATCCTAGCACTCCAGAGGTAGAAATCCCTCTGGAACTCTGTGAGTTCAAGGCCACACTGGAAACAGCCAGGCATGGTGGCTCACTCCTTTAATCCCAGGAAGTGATGGCAGGAAGCAGAAAGGTATATAAGGCGTGAAAACCAGGAACTAGGCTAGTTAAGCTTTTAGGCTTTTGAGCAACAAACAGTTCAGCTGAGATTCATTCTGGATGAGGATTCAGAAGCTTCCAGTCTGAGGAAACAGGATCAGCTGAGGAATTGGCAAGGTGAGGAAGCTGTGGCTTGTTCTGCTTCTCTGACCTTCCAGCATTCATCCCAATACCTGGCTTCAGGTTTGATCTTATAAGACATTTTAAGATTCCTGCTACACTTTACAAAATAATTGGTTATTTGAAACAAAAACAAAAGCAATGTATTATGAAGTTTATAAGCATGTATGGAAAGATGGTGTCTGGCCATAATAGCACAAAGACCAGGAAAATGTACTATCAAAAGAACTAGAAATTGTTTTCTATAAAAGGCCAAGAAATGAACGTTTTAGGTTTTGTCAATCATGTGAAGTATGTTAGAACTTCATACCCCTGCAATTCCAGTGTCAGCACAGCCCTAGACAAAACAGAAGCAAAGGATCATGGGTCTGTTCCAAATAAAGAGACAGTTGTACCCACACACACACACACACACACACACACACACACACACACACACCCCAAAACAAAACAAAACTACAGGTAGCAGGCCGGTTTGGGCTCCCAGGCTGTCTATGATGGACAATCTTGATTGTCAGCCTGAATGAATTGAGAAATTGCCTAGCTTAGTAAGGTGTATCTGTGAGGACATTTCAGAGAGGATTAACTAGTGGGCCAAGAACTGGACTGGATGTGGGGTGCACCATCCCATGGGCTGAAGGCACAAATGAAGACAGTCTTTCTTCGCGTGCATCCCGGCTGCTGTAATGTGAGCCGCTCTCCTACCTTCCCAACACCTCTTAGTGAGCGAACACAGAGCACGGTGTGGGGAAAGTCACGTGGGTATGTGTGTGTTTGCGTGTTAACGCATGACAAATGGTCATGAGTAACTCTGAAGAGGCGAGGTAAAGACCTGAAAAGAAGACCTCTGCTGGGTTCTTCTAAACTGCATGTTCTTCTCAGGACATTAGTGTTTTCGAACAACAGACCCTAGGCTGGAGGGGTAATTTAGCAGGCAAAGGTGCTTACTGCCAAGCCTGGTGACCCAAGTCTGAACCCCAGAGCCTGCATAGTAGAAGGAGAAACTGACTCCCACGTGTTGTTCTCTGCCCTTCACATGAACACACACACACACACACACACACACACACACACACACACACAAGCCTTCATTAAATAAATGTAAATGTTAAAAATTAAAAGTAGATTAATCGGGGAGTAAATAGCTTCTAGAGAATATTGTTGGAGGCAGAGTGTATTGCATGCCGAAGAGTAGAGAGTTGCCACACAGTGAAGTGAGAGAGTTCCACAGAACAGAGCTAAATGGATGTTCGGAGTGAAGAGCTGGGAGAGAAAGGGAGTGCCCCAGAAAGCAGTAGCGGAAAGTCAAGAGGGCAAGAGGATAAATAAATAAATAAATAAATAAATAAATAAATAAATAAGAGGGTGCCGACAGACATCCAGGACCCGCAGACGTCCAGGACCCGCAGACGTCCAGGACCTGCAGACGTCCAGGACCTGCAACTGGAAAGCCAGTTGGTGCACACCAGCAATATGGAGAGAGAAGGCGTACAAGAAATGACACTGAACGAAGATAGGCTTGTCCAGACTAGGAAAAAAAAAAAAAAAACAGGAAGGAACACCCAGAACACAAGTAATGAAGACCAATTCATCAGGCAATTTTCAAAAACCCTGGAAAGTCTCATAGTGTGTTTGGTTCTTAAAGAATGATATGGGAGGTTTGTAGTTCTGTGGGTGATACAAACTCAGACGGGCAAGCGAAGGAGCAGAAACTGAGGACACCGTCCCAGACTGCGGGGCTCACAGAAACCACTGCCTGCTCCCAAAGCCAACACCACTAACAGAAGCAGAGTGTTAGCCCTGGAGGAGGGAGTTGTGCCTGAGGGGAGAACCCACGCATAGGGCCGTGCGAGAGTCTCCCCTTTACTGTTAGAACGCTGCTAACAGGCCAAAGGGAATGAAGAATCATGAAAAAGCAGAGGCAGATATTATAAAAATGTTATTTTAAAAATATGGATTAGGGCGGTGGTGGCGCACACCTTTGATCCCAGCACTCGGGAGGCAGAGCCAGGTGGATCTCAGTGAGTTCGAGGCCAGCCTGGTCTACAGAGCGAGATCCAGGACAGGCACCAAAACAACACAGAGAAACCTTGTCTCGAAAAACAAAACAAAAAAAACAAAACAAAACAAAACAAAAGACTAAAAATATGGATTAAATCCTTTTCTTCTGAAACCACCTTGTGAGTTGAAAGCAGTGGTGTCTGGAGATGCTGCCTAGTAGAGTCTTTGACTTTTAAATTATACTAATGTACCACTCGGATACAATTTTTTTTTATTTTTCCTTATTTGTTTTTGTTTGTTTGTTGAAACAGGGTTTCTTTGAGTAGCCCTGGCTGTCCTGGAACTCACTCTGTAGACCAGGCTAGCCTTAAATTCAGAGATCCACCGCCTCTGCCTCCCAAGTGCTGAGATAAAAGGCGTGTGCCACCACTGCCCGGCTAATTGTTTCTTTTTAGAGAGAGAGAGGGCACAATTTTTTCAGTCACTAACCACTGAACTGCTCTTAACGAAAGCCACAAAAGAGGTGATGGCAGCTCTGAGGTGGTGACATGGCTTCTGTCTGGGAAGTGTTGCTGTGTTTATGTAGAAAAGATAAGAAGTGGGTGCGGAGCCCAGCAGGCTGCCGCTCCTCCGGAGGTCGACTCTTCCTGGCAGTGAACTCGGGCTCTTCTGCAAGGTGTTGGGATATTAATGAAAAGGCCTTTGGGGGGCCACATGGGAGTTGTTGGTAGGAAGGTGCCAGAAGGTGAGGCGGCTCCCCTTTTCTGGGCAGGCAAGGAAGCGTGGCGCTGATGCCCCTGAGAACCATCTGGCTCCAGTTTCTTCCAGCAGATGGGTGTCTGGTAACCCGACGCCCCTGTTGAAAGGACCCAAGTTGACTGTTCCACCTGGCACTGGGGCTGGCTTTGCCTCCAGTTTCGGCTTCAAGCCTCTGGGGGGGCTAAGGACAAAAAGTGGAACCTGAGACCCTGTATTCAGAGGGAGGAGCTGGAGACACAGAGGGTGGGGGTGCCTGGAGCTGAGGGAAGGGATGCTCACCACAAGTTTGTGAGCCAGTCCACCCTACTTCAAGGGCTCATAAACAAAGGAGGCCCTGAAGCTACATGGGAGCTTTTGTGAATGCCAATCAGAACCTCCAGGAGTGCTGCCAAGGACCGTGATACGCCCATCCGTCCTTTGACCCCTCTCGGAAGCCTGCCAGATGCGCACAACCTGGCTACGGCTCCAGGCAGCCCTCGCTACCTGAGTTCTCTCTTCTCTCCCTCTGCCCCTAAGTTCAGACACAAAGGGAACTTTCTGCGCACAGGGTCTGGGATGCACGTTGAAATCCCGCCCAACAGCCTCCGCCTGTGATGAATTGGTGCAATTGGTGCGGCACGAGGCACAGATGCCCAGGGCGGGGTTCTCCTATAGGTTGTTGCTGTTTTTTATCCCAGTCATCTCCAGACAGCAATGGTGTGAAAAGGGAGGGATGGAAGTCATCAGGGAAGGCGAAGTGGTGCCTTTATTAGATGGTGGAAATTAACAGAGCTTTCTTTATCTAAAAATTGCAGTAAGTTGTACACATAGATACAGGAACAAACCACACACACACACATACACACACACACCACCACCACCACCACCGCCCCATTTGCGGTGACATCCTAAAGACCTAGTTAGTGGTGGGCCTGGCATAGGAAGGGACCCAATTAATACTGAGCTTAGCAACAAGTGGAAGCTCCAGAGCCACGTGTCAGGGAGCCAGGTGAGTAGGGTAGTGACAAAAATGTCTCCCCTTGGGACACTTCCTCTGATCCATCTCTCCTGGTCTTAGCTCGTGACTCTGCTCTGACCGTTCTCTCCTGCCCACCAGTTTTAACGTTAGCTTCTATTATGGCCCTACCCCGTAGAGGTTTCCAATAGCACCTGTCCTAAACTCCAATCCCGACTCACTAACCCATTTATTTGTTATTCTTTGATGGTCTCCTCTTACGTCACAGCGTAGGCTCTGAGAAGGCTTGCTAATGGAAGTACTAATCCTAACCTCCCAGAGGTGCAGCCCAGAGCAGTGACACCCATCCATCCTTCTGACCCCTCTTGGAAACCGGCTGTACCAAGTGCACACATACCCCATCCAGCTTCTGGATCAGGTATGTAGAACAGCAGACCTGTGATGGATTTGGGTAAGTGAATACAGTATCATTCAATTATAGAAGAAACCTTGTATTCATCCTAAGTTACAGTTTGTTTTTTACGGAGTGGGGCTAATCTTAGGATGGATTTTGCCTACTTGATGTTAATGTTCCTCCAACTCCATCCTCGGAAGCTGCTGGTGTACCAGGGTGTCGTGGATTATGTTTTATCGCCTAAGGACAACAAGCAAGGATTATCCTGAACAGACAGCTTAGCTGCATCACAATGCAAGATGCTTTTGCTCGGCACTGGAGAAGATGAAAGCACATCAAACAGGATGAAATAAAAAAAAAAACCAGCTCTCAGAAGAGACCAGAAGGAGCACAACATTACATGCACCCAGGAAGGGTGGACCAGCTCCCCTTCCTCTTCACTCTGCACAGGACAGTGAGACTTCTCTTTCACCCCAACCAGGGCGTTATTGTGACCAAATGCAATTGTGCATCTTCAGATGTTCCAGTAACCTCACATTCTGTGATTTGCATGCCCAAGGGGACAGTGATTCCTTCTTTGTCATGGCCCGGGTCAAAGGCTCAGCTTGGAGACAGCCCTGGGTGGGTGAGCACACAGCACTAGCTGTTCAGGAATGATGAACAAAACCACAGGGGGTTGGGGATTTAGCTCAGTGGTAGAGCGCTTGCCTAGCAAGCACAAGGCCCTGGGTTCGATCCTCAGCTCCAAAAAAAAAACCACAGGCAGAGATGGCATGGCATACAGATTTCTGGTTCCAGCCTGTGTTTCAGAACGGTGAGCAAGGCAAGGGATTGGCTTATAGAACACCTCCCTCACCTCCGTGATTGGCAGATGAGCGTCTCCCAAGCATAGTATGTGAGAAAGGTTTTCTGTAGCCTTAATCTGATGGCAGGCAGCTTCTGTTGGGTCTGCTCATGTCAGCTCCAAACGGGAAAGGAATCCTGCCGTCACTACTGGGTGTTCAGCAAACCTGGGTCAATCTAGAAGAACAGCGGGTGGGGGTCGGGGGTCGGGGGAGCAGCTTCAGTTGGAGCTGGGCTTTCCTGGATCTTGCCTGTTCCTGACTGCACCCTGACCTTTGGTGGTCAAAGAGAGTGGTTCACAAGAGCAACTCCCGGGGAAAGTAAGTGATAGGCTTGGAAACGCCACCTGAACTTCACAGAGGCTCTTGCCAATACGGGACACGCTGAGGAGGCTGGATCCATTTATGGATTCCTTGGTTCCCTGTTCACCTCCAGCTGGTGTGGAAGGTGTGCGTTGGTAGCTTATTATTCACACCACGGCTTCTCTTCTTTTCAGTTTCCCTCACAGGTACTTACCTAGCTGCCAACACCCAAAGCCACTTCTGAGGAATGTCCGAGTTGGCTCTGCTATAGGGCTGGTCCCTTCCACTGGGTCCCCACGCGGCTCACTCACCACCCAGACCATGCTCAGCTTCCCAACTTGCGGTCACTGGCGGGATGAGAAGGCTCTTCAGGGTTTCCTAAGCGACACACCTGGATCAGCTGTACCTCGTGCTAAAGCACACAGAGCCTTTATAGTCCCAGAATCCATCTCGAGGAGTGACCATTGTTCTGTCTGGTGACTACTGGGCTGTGAAGTCAGAGAAGGTAAGAGCGGTGCCCTTGTGGTAAGCGGTTGTGAGCCGGGAGTCTGGAGGGCTAGATGGTGGTTGTGTGCAGTTCATTTAGCCGGTCACCTGGCACACAGCAGAAGGCCTTGGGTAAGGCCGGCACCAGGCTGAATGCTAGGACAAAGCACACGAAGGTATGTGGATGACCACTACTCTAGTCATCTCTGGTCCTGTGAGAAACAGAGGGAAGACTCTGAACCCAAGAGCTGCCACCCATGAACTTTTCTGGTAGGTTTAAGGCTTTGATCTCCTAAGGATGGATCCCCCGCCCCAACCAGTCTCATTCATAGAATAAAAATTACTTGACCTTTGAAGCGCTTCTATGAGGGGGGTTCTTTTTTTTTTTTTTTCAAGACAGGGTTTCTCTGTGTAGCCCTGGCTGTCCTGGAACTTACTCTGTAGACCAGGCTGGCCTCACACTCAGAGATCCACCTGCCTCTGCCTCCTGAATGCTGGGATTAAAGGCCAGTGCCACCACCCAGCGGGGGGGATTCTTTTATTATCCTCATTTTACAAAAGAGAAACTGAGTCTCAAGGAAGATCAGATATTTTTGCCCAAGGCCAAATAGGTCCCCCGGCACCAGAGTCCAGGTCAGCCTTTCTTCGCTGCTCACACTGTTGTCCACCAGATGATGGTCCTCTGAGCACTTCATCTCCGATCTTTTTCCCACGGCTTTGTTGCTTTGAGTCAACTTATCACGCTCTCACTAAGATTTACTTGTTCTTACTTTACGCACGGGTTTTGCTTGCATCTATGCAGATCTACCGCATTTGTGCAGTGCCCTGGAGACCAGAGAGTGTGTCACATCCCCTGGAGCTGAAGTAATAGATGGCTGTGAACCGCCACATGGGAAACGGACCAGGGTCCTGTGCAAGAGCAGCCAGTGCTCTTCACCACGCAATCATCTCTCCAGCCCTCACTCCCTCACCTTAGAAGTTATCTCTAACCACTCACTCAGCCTGACTCTTTCCTCTGTCCTCAGACGATACTGCATACACACCTGCCAATCAAAATTCACTCATTGTCACCCCTTCTCTCCTCCCTCTTAGGACCATATCCCTTCTCTTTTCTTTTTCCTTCCTTCCTTCCTTCCTTCCTTTCTTGCTTTCCTTCTTTCTCTTTTTTTTTTTTTTTTTTCTCTGTGTAGCCCTGGCTGTCCTGGAACTCACTCTATAGACCAGGCCGGCCTCAAACTCAGAGATCTGCCTGCCTCTGCCTCCGGGGCTCTGAGATTAAATGCATTCACCACCACCTCCCGGCTAGGACCATATCCTTTCAACCCATCCCCTGTACTCACTCCCTCCTCTCAGTCCAGGAGTGTGACAAAAGCTTTCCTTTCCTAAACCAGCACACAAGTGAAACACAAAAATATAAAAGACTCTTCTGCCCTCTGTCCAGTCTCATCCCTCTGTCCATCTTCCCCTTATCATATAGATCCAGAAGGTATCCACCCGATTGTCTCAACTCCATTTCTTGTTTACCTGCTACCCTCTGCCTCTGCCCATCTCATCCACATTGCTGGTTTGAACTGCACCTACCTGGTGCTGTCCCCCAAAACAAATGGAACCTAGTCACCCCAGCCTTGCCCCGCTAGTCACCTCCACCTGACGCATTCAGGGCACTCCAGATCAGCATCACAACACTCACTTCTAAACTAACTCCTCCTGGGAGTCTCCCTATCAGCTGGTGAGCCCACTGTTTCTTTTTCCCTTTAAGCCAGAAACTTGGAAATAACACTTTTTCTTTTCAGTGTTGGGGACTGAGGACAGAGTCACATGCCTGCGGGACCACTACTGCTCTCCCTCTGAGCTTTGCCCTTGCCCAGACGTCATACTTGGTACTTGACAGTTGCCATTTAGTAGACCCTCTTATGTGGGTCTCCCAGGTGTTCCTGGGTACATATTTTACCATCATTCTGGTTCTGGAACAAGAACCATTGTCTTGTTCCTAAATTACTGTCGTGTCATCCTGAGTACAAAATATACCCTTCTAAATCTGTCTCCCCACCCTAGAGGGATCTATGAACATTTTAACTGCCTTCCCTGAAATCTCCAGGGGCTCCAGCGCTTTGGTGGGGTATACAAGGTGCTGCAACTGTTTCTGGCATGAGTCTCTCCGTCACACTCTGTGGTCCTCTCCGACAGCACAGAAGCTGCTGTGGTCCCCACAGGTGCCTTGCAGTTTCCTGCTTCCAGTCAGTGTGTCCCTCTAAGAATATTTTTTTTTCTCACCCTAGCCCCACTCCTCAACCCATCCATTTGTTAGGCATCATTTCTAACCACCCGTTCCCGGGTGTATTCTCTCCAAACACATATGCATCTGCACCACAGTTTGCAGTTTCTCGGGAAAGATGATGTCACCTAACTTAAGTTCTAGGCTTCTGATTACCTCATGCCGCCCAAATGTTCTCTTGCTTGAAGAATGAGATTATCAGCCACCCATTGCAGATGCTCTGGGTTTCCTAATCCACCTTCCGCAGGCGGCGAGAAAGAAGGCAACAGGGAGCCTTGGCTCTGAGGACTGTCAGAGTCACTTCTGCCTAGGCCTAGATGTGTCTGAGAAAGGATGTAGATTGAAGTCCACTCCTATCCCCAGTACTGGCAAGGCCACAGGTGATGTATGTGTATGTATGGACATGCTAAAGCAAAGAACACGGAGAGAAATGTAAACACATGCTTTTGATGCAGGGGAAGGAATAAGGAATATATTCTAATCTTTATGTTAGACATGGAAGGGGTTTGCTTTGCTCTGTTTTGTTTTGTTGAGACAGAGTCTTACTGTGTAGCCCATAGCGACCTCAAAACCACGGTGATCCTCTGTGTGCCGGAATTACAGATGTGAGCCATCACATCCAGCAAGGAATTTGGGAATTTTAAAGCCTCATGAGGGCTCGGATGTTGCCTGATCAAGGGAAGAGAGCCTCCTTATGGCCCCTGTTGGAGTTAGGAGATTTGCCTGTGTGGGAACAAAGACCTCAAGGTAGACAGGCAGGATGTGCCTCTTCCAAGACACTCTACAAGGCCTGCGAACTCCATCTCCCTCCACCCTTCAGGTCTCATCCCAAGCAGAGCTTTCTTGGTGTTCTCTAGCATATCCTTACTGTTTCAGGAGGGTGGGAGGCAATTTTTGAGAAATAAGTACTTTATCATCTGAGTTGAAAAATGCTGTTTTAGCTTCCAGTTTGGCCAACTTTGCTCTTCTGAAAGACGAGAACCGAGCGCCATCTTGTGGTTGATAGCCTCCACTTCAATGGCTATTAACAACCTCCAGTCCAGCCCCAGGGCTACCCAGCACAGAGATCTGGAAGAAATCTGGTCCAGTACAAAGTACACCAGTGTCTTACTGGGGGCTAAAACGGTCATTAATGTTAACAGCACTGAGGTGGGTCCAAAGGAGTTTTTCTTGGTCTCTTAACTAGTGTGGTTTCATCAGTAGATATGGATTCGGATTTGAAGTAGTCTAATAAAAATAACACCCTCGCCCCGTGGCAGGAACACCAGACTGGAAGCCAAGACACCTGGTATTTAACTGCCCCTCTGCCACATGGTACACAGGTAGGCTAACATCAGAGGGTGACAGACAGGGGTCTCCATCTGGGTCCAGGGGTAAGTGCAAGTATGACCATAGGCTAAGAAACCCTTTGCTAAGTATTTCCCCTGCATCTTCCCTGTATATTATGTAATTATTAAAATAGGAGCCGGATGGCGGCGGCGGCGGCGGTGGCGCACGCCTTTAGTCCCAGCACTCAGGAGGCAGAGCCAGGCAGATCTCTGTGAGTTCAAGGCCAGACTGGGATACAGAGTGAGATCCAGGAAAGGCGCAAAGCTATACAGAGAAACCCTGTCTCGAAAAACCAGAAAGTAGATAGATAGATAGATAGATAGATAGATAGATAGATAGATAGATAGATAGATAGATGATAGATAAAATAAAATGGGATCTACTAGACTGGCCTACAGGGTGTGGCCCAGGTAGTCCAACAATGGCTGTCTCACGTCAGAAAGGCCGAGAATCCAACAGTTGTTTAGATTATGAGGCTGGATGTTTCAGCAGGTTCTCATCTGAGGCTGGAGTCTGGAAGATTCCTGAAGAGCTGTGGTTCTTCAGTCTACATTGGAATCCTGGTGAAGCTGGGTTTAATACCAGCCACGGCAGCAGGATAGACACTTGCCAGCAAGAATGAAGGCCAGCAGGGAAAAAACAAAGCCTCCTCCTTCCATGCCTTTCTATCTAGGATGCCACCAGAAGGTGTGGCCTAGACTTAAGGTAGATCTTCCTGCATCAAATAATCTGATTAAGAGCATCCCTCACAAGAGTCCCTAGCACCTTCGGCTTTAGTTGATCACAGATGTAGTCAAGTCGACAACCAAGATTAGCCATCACAGGTGGCAAAATTAAAAGAAGCTGCCCAAGGTAGCAAGTGATGAGCCAGGACCTGACCCTTGGCCTGACTCTAAAGTATATGGTCTTTATTTTTCAAAACTTATTTTCTTTTTATAATTTTTATCATGGTGAATATGGGGTTGGGGATCCACACATAAGCCGCATGGTTTAAGTGTTTGCATCCCTTGGTGGTAGGTGAGCCCAGACCCCAGGAGTGCTCAGCAATGAGCAGGCATTCATATGGTTGCCTGCTCATTTTGTGAGTTCTCCCTTGTTTCTATATGAGTTTTTGGCTTCAAAAAAAAAAAAACATACCCTTTGATTTCTGAAGGTAAAGTTTGAACACACAGAGAGAGAACACAAGCATTTTGCTGAGGAAATAAGAGGAAAACTAAATCTGTTACAGAAGAGACAAGATGCTGTGTTCTCCATGGATGCAGACAGCACTGTGCTCAGAGCTTAAAGCACCTTGTGAGGTACATGTTTTCTTGCCCTCTTTTGACCCCCAAGGGAGCGCCCACGTAAAGAGCTCAAGAATGTTGCTTCTGGTCACACAGATACACCTCTAACACAAACATTTCCCTTAAGCAATGTCATGGAGGTGTCCTTGACATGCAACAGACTGCACATATTTCAAATATAAAACTGAATGAGTTTTGATTGTATAAACCTCCGTCCGAAACCATCACCACATCAAGATGACAAACACATCTACCATCCTGTCCATTTCCTAATGCTCCTTTGAGATCTCCATACTGCTCTTCCCAGTCGCCCACTGATCTGCTTCCAGCACCGTTTCCATTTTATACGGCTATGTGGATAGGAGCATACAGCAGATTCTCAGTTCTGACTGGCTTCCTTCCTTCTAAAGATTTTGATATTCACATTGCAGTGTGTGTGAGTAACCCCTTCCTCTTCATTATCAAGGAACATTTCTTTCTGTGCATACACCACCATTTCTTGACGATGGACATTTGGGTTTCAGTGAGCCCTCCACCCTCTGTGATCTCAAATTCAACAGATAGGAAATACAGCCATCCCTTTGCTGGCTGTGTATACACTGAGCATGTGCAGGTATTTCCCTGTGCTACTCCATTGGCAACACAGTTTAACAACTATCTACCCAGCATTCCCATTGTGTTAGGTTGAGTGATGCTTTAAATCACACAGCTGGATGCACATGACTGTATGATAGTTCTGGGCTGCTTTGAACAGGGGACTTGAGCATCCACAGATTTTGATGTCTGCAGGAGATCTTGAAGCCCTGGAGCCAGTCCCTTGAGGAGGCCAAAGGATAGCTGTATTTTTATTTGGGAGCTTTTATGAATGACATTTCTAAGAACATTGATGCAAAAGTCTCTGTGATGGATCTAAGCATTGCTTCTTTGTGGTAAAAGCTTGCTCTTTTTTCTTTTTTCAAATTCTTTTACTTTTATGTGCATTGTTGTCCCTGCATGTAAATCTGTGTGAGAGTGTCAGATCTTGGAGTTACAAACAGTTGTTAGCTGCGATGTGGGTGCTGGGATTTGAACCTGGGTCCTTTGGGAAAGCAGTCAGGGCCCTTAACTGCTGAGCCATCTTTCCAGCCCCTCTTTTGGTTTTTTGAGACAGGGTCTCTCTGTGTAGCCCTGGCTGTCCTGGAACTCACTCTGTAGACCAGGCTGGCTTTGAACTCAAGAGATCTGCCTGCCTCTACCTCTTGAGGGCTGTGATTAAAGGTGTGTGCCACACTGGCTGATTACATGTCTTTAAAAAAAATTTACTGGGGACTGGAAAGATGGCAGCACTGACTGCTCTTCCAGAGGTCCTGAGTTCAATTCCCAGCAACCACATGATGGCTCACAACCATCATGATCTGATCTGATGCCCTTTTCTGGCATAAAGGCATACATGGAGATAGAGCACTCATACATAAAATAAATAAATAAATCTAAAAAAACAGATATATATAATTATTTTGTGTGTATGGGTGTTTTGTCTACATGTGTATCTGTGTATCGTGTGTGTGCAGTACCCCTGGAGGTCAGAAGAGGGTGTCAGGTCTCCTGGGACTTGAGTTACAGAGGCTGTGATCCTCTGTATAGGTGCTGAGGAAGAGCAGCCAGGACTCTTAGCCACTGAGCATCTCTCCGGCCTCCATGTAATTTCTTTAATGATGTCTACTCAGATTTTCTTTAATGATGTCTACTCAAATGTCACTCTCATTTTAAGACTCAAGAGTGTTTCCTTAGTTGACTGCTGGGATGTTGAATGTTCTGTAAAAATCCATGTGCTAAACAAGATGTGGTCCCCAGGTGGTGCTATAGTGGATGGTGGTGTGTTGAGGTCTGTTATGAGGACCTTAGACGGTTAGCGGAGTACTCTTGAAGGATTCATGGGACTCTATTTCCTTTCTCTTTCCATTTTCTGACTAGGAGATAAGGGCTCTGTTTTGCCATAACACCAGTATGATGCTCTGCTTCCCACAGGCCCAAGCAAGAGGGCCAGTCAGCCGTGGCCCAGAACTTCCCGAACTGATCTGAAGAAATCTTTTCTCTGTATTAAGTCAAAGAGTCCAGCTCTTTCACAATAGCTGCAGGAAGTTAACACACTGACTTTTATGGGAGCTTCTTTTTTTTTTCTGTTTTTTAAGACTTCTTTTTTTCATATTGGATGCTTTATCACATACGTGGCTTTCCAAATACTTCTTGTCATTCTTTCCAATGCATTTTCATTTCCTTAGTAACTTTGGATGGGTCTTTTAAATTTTAATTAAATCAAATTGTCTGTTTTTAAGTGGATCCTATTTATAGTGTCATCTCTAAAAGACCTTCACATAGCCCAAAGCCACAGACAATTTTCTCTATGTTCTTGAGGTTTTGTGGTTTGGATTTTGTTTTTAGGCCTACAATTCATTCTCATTATTTTTTATGAAATACAGTCCTTGTTTCTTTATTTGCAAATGAGCATCTAATTTTTCCGGTGCTATTTATTTAAACCAACCTTTCTCCATGGGATTTCTCCTGCGCCTTTGCTGCCCAGGTGTATGCACTGATGTCTTTGTCATCTTCTGTTCCACGGTTCCACCTGTTTATTATTATGTTGTTACCATCCTCCTCCTTACTACAGCTTTGTAAGCTGGGGTGGTTTGATTAGGAATGGCCCCCATGGACTTGCGTTTGAATGCTTGGTCACAGGGAATGGTCGTATTGGGAGGTGTGGTCTTGTAGGACTAGATTTGGCCTTGTTGGAGGAAGAAGTGTGTCACTGGGGGTGGGCTTTGAGGTCTCAGAAACTCAAGTCAGGCCTAATGTGTCTCAATCTCTTCTTGCTGCCTTCAGATCAAGATGTAGAGCTCTCAGCTCCTTCTCCAGCACCATGTCTGCCTGCACACCGCCAGGCTTCCCACTATGACTTAACTGAAAGCCAGCCCCAATTAAATGTTTTCCTTTTAAAGAGTTGCCGTGGTCACGGTGTCTCTTCATAGTAAAAGAAACCCTAACTAAGACAGAAGTCTTCACATCAGGCACCTCTTTCATTCTTCTTCTTCAAACTTGCATTTTGTTATTTATTCTCTCTCTGTCTCTCTGTCTCTCTCTGTCTCGCTCTGTCTCTCTGTCTCTGTCTGTGTGTGTGTGTTTGTGTGCCAGAACAGGTTATCAGGTTAACAATGCCCTGCTGTCATTCTTTACCAGTGAGACAGGGTTTCTCACTGAACCTGGAGCTAGGCTGGTGGCCAGCAAGTCACACCAATCCTCAGGTCTCTGCACCCCACACACACCCATAGCCCCAGTGCTGATTACAGGTGGAAATACAGCCAAACCAACTTTTTTTAAAGAGTGGGTGCAGGGTTCCCAACTCAGGTCCTTATGTTTGTTCAGCAAGCACTCTTAAGCACTGAGCCATCTCTCCAGCCCCAAGGCAGGACATTTTAAATCTAGTTCCTGTTGCTCTAATTTGACTAAATGGCACACTAGCATGCAAGGCCTCAGAGCCCCAAACCTCAGCTTCTTCCCATTAGAAGTCTGATGTGAGTGCAACATGGTCCAACTCACTTTTAAAATTATTACCACCAGGGGCTGGAGAGATGGCTTAGTGGTTAAGAGTACTGGCTGTTCTTCCTAGAGGACCTGGGTTCAATTCCCAGCACCCACATGGCAGCTCACACCTATCTGTAGCTCTAGTTCCAGGGGGTCTGACACCCTCACACAGACACACATGCAGGCAAAACACCAATGTACATAAAATAAAAATAAATCATTAAAATAAATTTTTAAAAAAATTATCACCATCACTGCCTTCAACAGAGGTGAATTTCCCATCCCTAAGCCTGATAAGACTAGGTTCTGCAGACCAATGGGAAAATTCTCAATTTGACTTTCACAGATCAAGTCTATCACTTTTGTTAATTTTTTTTGTAAAAAAAAAAAAAAAAAACTGAGGAAAAGCAACCCTGTTCTTCTGGCAAATGTCCTCATCTGAGGGAGACAGATGGCATGCTATAACTCTGAACTGAGTCGTTCTCTAAGACAAGGCTACAACCTTTGGGGATCCAAAGAATGTCTGCTCCTGATAAATCCCAAGAGAAAGGGGACTCTAGACAGAGCTAGAGACACTGAACGGCTCTAAGCAGCGATGCTTACAGCTACATACACTTAGCTTGACTTTATTAGTTTTCTGGGAAATGAACCTGTTGGGGGAGTTAACTGAATGCCTTGCCTTCCACACAATAAAAAAAAAAATAGAAATGAGATCATTCATGATAGTGAATGTAGCTGGTGCAATCACTCTCCTTTTATTTTCCAAACAGCCCTTTAATTAAAATTTATTTTACCAGCAAAATTAACTTGATAAATTCATGTAACCAACAGATTCCAATTTACACACTCCAGAAAGTGGCACTTTTGTATCACAGGGAATCTGTGTGTAATGTCTTGGAAAGAAATAAGACCTAATGGCAGGAAGCCCGCAGAGGTGCGGTGGGATGGTTCTTCCTGACCAGTTTGGGCAGGTAGGGTAAACAGTCACATTTTCAGTGTTTGGTTGCAGCTTTATCGAGTGATTGCCCTCCCTGACATGAGTGTGAGGACCAGACTGCCTCTGGCTCTGGCCCTCCTCCACTTGATAGCTGAGGACTTGGAATAGCTTGTGGCCCCAGTTGCTGGCTGCAGTGACGATGGGCAGCCTCAGGCTGGGAACCACTCCAAAAATTAATGTCCATGTCATCTGGTAGCCTGTGATCACTAGAATGTATAGTGCTGACCTAGCTGTCCCAGCTCTCTTAGAAATGACTTCATTATATAGTTGGAACAGTTGCTAGACCTGGGAGGAAAGAAGGCCAGACCAGCAGAGGAGAAACAAGGAAGACTGAATGTGTGGTCCAGGCCAGACCAGCAGAGGAGAAACAAGGAAGATTGAATGTGTGACCCAACTCATGAGAGCAGCTCCAGCAACTCTTTTTTTTTTTTAAGATTTATTTATTTATTATGTACACAGAAGAGGGTGCCAGACCTCATTAGAGATGGTTGTGAGCCACCATGTGGGTGCTGGGAATTGAACTCAGGACCTCTGGAAGAGCAGTCGGTGCTCTTAACCTCTGAGCCATCACTCCATTTCTCCAGCAATTCTTAGTTCTCTCGATTCTGCAGAAATCATAACAAACCCCGGGGCATCACTAAAGCACCTGGAGCATGTAGTTTGCTCAAAGTAAGAAGAGGCTTTCAAAGAGTCAAGGGACTTATGCCCAGGTCTGCCTGCCTCTGCCTCCTGAGTGCTGGGATTAAAGACATGTGCCACCACACCAGGCTTTTCCACTCATTTTGAAATTCCCTTCCCCATCACAAATTCCTATTTCATGCAATTACTTCCAAAAATTTACTTTCAGGGGACCACTGATCAGATATGCAGGTAAATACGTTTACTAGTAGTACAATTTCCAAAGTTGAGCATTGTGCAGACTTAACAGAAAAGACCTTGTCCCTGCTCAATTCAGAGGCATAGGCATGTATAGCAGGTTATGAAAGACATTCTGGGGATTATCAGGACATTCCTTTTCCTACAATCATAGAGCTAACACCCAACCTAGCATACCAATATTAGTTAGTAGTTGGTAGACTAGGCTTCATCTTAATCATAACTTCATTTGAATTTAATTACATCGGCAAAGACCCTGATTATAGTAAAATCTCATTCTGAGGTTCTTGGTAGGCAAAAATTTGGTAGGTCTACCATTCCATCCAGTCCAGCAGCTCTAAGATCTCCTTTGTGACCTCTCTCCTCTGTGCCCTGTCTGACAATCTCTTCAATACTACACCAAGTTAAGCTATAATTCTAAAGAAAATATTTTCATAGCAAGCTGTGGAGCATGTAAACAGTCGACTGTCAAGAGTGCCAATTTGTATTTTACCACAAAAGATTTTTACATCTCTCCTCAGCTTACACAAAATTTTGGAGAAAAAAGTATCCCCTGATTCAGCACTGTTTCCACTAATCCAGACGGAGGCTCCATAGATTCAGATGCTACTTTAACTGTGCTTTATCTGGAATTAAAATTTTTAGATGACTCAGTACCAAAGAAAACACCACGTGTACTTATGTTCGAAGATTTTTGTCTGGGCGCGAGTGCACACCCGTGTCTGTGCGTGTGGAGGCCAGAGGTAGACCTAAGCGTCGTTTTCAATGGCTTATTTTTGAGACAGGATCTGTCACTCAGCCTGGAGCTCCCCATGCACCAAGGCTAGCCGGCCAGTGAACTTTGGAGATCCGCCTGTCTCCACCTCCCCAGGGCAGGTTTTGAATTCAGGTCTTAGGATCCGTTTCTAGGACCGCTGCGGGAACAGTGAAAGTCAGTCTCTCCTGAGCAGACTCTATCTTACGTGTT
>CABHPQ010173221.1:7259-21302 GCA_902168405.1 Peromyscus aztecus | reverse complement strand
TTCTTTCCAATTGACAGTACATTGCTAACTTTATCAATGAGACCGCTTTACTTTCTAGTATTTGACTATTATCTATTATTACAAATTCATTCAAGCACATATTGCTATAATACTTTCTAAAGCATTCTTAGACTATGATGTACATTCATTTTCCCAATGGAGCTTGGTGGTTTCTTAACATTACTGTACCCATTGACATAATTCACTAGCCCACTGTTGTAGAAAATATAACCCATATTATAATTAGAGCAGTGGATTGGGGCTAGAGAGATGGCTCAGCAATTAAGAGCACTGGCTGCTCTTTCAGGGGACCCAGGTTCAATTCCCAGCACCCACCTGGTAGTTCACAGTTGTCTGTAACTCCAGTTCCAGAGCATCTGAGCAGCAGACTGAACATTTCATGAAATATACTGCACAGCAAGCTCATACATAGATAGTACTGATTATAATTTAACAGAATTAACTCTTTAGGTCACTCATTATGATTTAGTTGAAAAGAAAGCATATTCTGAGGATTTTGGCTTTCTGCCTGGGCGTTTTGGAGTGGATGATAAAGAGATGCCAAACTGGGTGGTACAATGCAAGCATATGTATATATGCACACACATTTAAGTCCTTTTGACAGACTTCCTCCCTATGTGAAGCAAATGTTCTACCTTATCAATTAAAACTTGTAAGTGAAACTGCTCATTTGGTAGAGAAATCATGAAGTACATGTAATGCCCTGAGGTTTAATAAGCAGGTTCTGAGATCTTGCTGGAGTGCTGTGATGCAACTGTTACCCAAGGCTGTGATTATTTTATTAGCTTACTGTGGAAAAGTCGACAAAAAGTTCACCATCGCTGTCTGTGCTTAACCATTTCCCTCCTTCCTGGAAGAAGTGAAGTAGCAGAGGTTCTGGAGAGTCCACCTAGGGAGTGAGCCATCCTGGGAGCTCAGGAAACAACCCAGGTGTGGTTAACAACCATTTCCACTAGTCCAGAATGAATTTCCCAGTCTAATCATGGAAAAGAAAATGTGGGGTTTTTTCCTACTTAATTGATCTCAAAAACAATTGAATGCATGGAAGTATACTGAAGTTCTTGAATGGCTAGAACCCTAGTTTAGAAGTTGCTTTTGGCATTCTAGCTCTGTCATTACATGCAACCCCTTTCAGGGTCTCTTTTGCCTCTCACCCAGCCACAGATGCACCTGAAGTGCAAAGCAGAGGGTAGGTGGGAAGAAGCCACTGGATGATTAAGTGAAGGTAAAAATGAAAACTGCACCTTGGAGATGGAGCAGAGGTTTGGGTTTTGTTTGTTTTAAGACCTAACATTTCCAAGCAGGGAGATGGTTCAGAGGGAGAAGCGCCTGTTGGTCAGCTAACATGACACCTGAGTTTGGATACTGATCACTAATATAAAACCAGGACACAGTAGCTGTGTAACTCCACACTGGGGAGGGTAGGGGAGTATGTGAAGGAGTCAGAGGGATCCCGGAGGCTTGCAGGTCAGCTCCAAGTGCAGTGGGATCCTGTCTCAAAGAGTCCTCTTCACAAAAAACATGTGCAGCTGCACCCATACATGCACACATATGCATACACTAGAGCACACCACACACACATACACACATGTACACACACACACACACACACACCATGTATACATAAAAAAAAAAATAGCTCTTCTTCTTTCTCTGCTATCATGTGCCATTCACCTGACTCAGCTTCTCACCATGTCTGCTCACAAGACTCTCAGAATCAAGTAATTCCTGGCCAAGAAACAAAAGCGAAATTATCCTGTTCACCAATGGATTCAGATGAAAACTAGTAACAAAATCAGAAGATGCTGAAGGAGACTGAAGCTGGGTCTTTAAGGAGTCACACAACAGTGTGACTGAGGGTTATGGTGAACTAAGGTTGTTAGATTTTGGAGTGCAGAATAAGAGACAAAAATCAGGAAAGCAACGAGAGTCTGACCTTGACACACGAGACTGCACTTATTAACACACAAGCAAGGGGTATCCTTTCTCTTGTGGGAGTGATGGGGTCTGCAGAGGGAAAAGCTAGGACTGGTCTTTTATAATGGAGGGTGGGAGGTTTGCTAGTGAGACAGTATGTACTCCAGTGGAGGGTATGTGCAGACTGCAATCGTTCCTCTTCCTAGAGCTATTTTACTCGACCAACACGTCCGTCTATCCTGGGAAACAGGCTCTCTCTGCAAACAGTCCTCCCTGCATTGTGGCTGACCAAAAACAGTTGAGCAAGGTCAGTGATAATCTCACTGGAATCCTGTTTTGACAGCCAGCACACTCTATCAATGGTCATCCATCAGCCCTCCCGGATGGAGCTGAACTTTTTCACCTCTGAAGATTTGGTCATGCTCAAATTGAGGATCTGACTTGCCTTTATCTGTTACATATGAGATAATTGGTTTGTCCAGTGATAAAATATGTAAAACTTTTAAAAAAAAGGCAAATAATGTGGGTTTGGAGAGCTAGCTCAGTGGTTAGGAGCTCATAGTGTTCTTGCAGAGGACACAAGTTCAGTTCCCAGCACCCACATCAGGAGGCTCACAACCAGCTGGAACTTCAGCTCTGGTGATCCAGTTACCTCCTCACTACCTCTCTGTCCTCCACAGGCACTGTACTCACATCAGCATGGCCACAGAATTTAAAATTAAAAAATATTTTTTTAAAAAAAGAAAGAATATTTATTTTGAATTGTTTTAATTATATAAATGAAACACCAGAGATTATTTGGAAAGTGCATAAAGAGCAAAGATGCCTTAAAGATTTAGTCATTAATAATTTTATAAGTACCTTTAAAGTTAATTCTGTGGTGAACATCATTATGAATTGATTCTGAGTACTTCTTTGTTTTCTTTAGATAAATTCTGAGCTGAAATAATTGGGCTCAAAGCTTCTGAGACTTAATAGCTAAGCTGTGCTGCATTTACATGTGCTGTATAGGAGAACGGAAGCTCCTGAGCCACCCGAAAAATGCAGGGACACTAGCGTACCCTTCCACATCATTGTGTTGACAGCCACGGTCAGGTGAACAACGCCACTGTTTCCTCAGGGTCTTATGGAGCAGCTATTTAGGGAGATTCTGTAGTTGAATAACACACTACACAGAATGTCCTTCTTTGGAAATCCTTAGGATTCCTGTTGTTTCAAGTTGTTTTTATTTGTTCTTAGTTTGATTTAACTTTCTTCAACCTGTCCTAGGATGCCTACTTAAAAGAAAAAGAACTACAGATAATCAGAAGTGTTGATGAGAATGGAAAGATGGGACCCTTCACGCATTAGTAATGGGGATGTAAGTAAGGTGGTGCTGCCACTCTGAGAAGCAGCTGACTAGCACCTCACAAAGTTAAACTTTCAGTTTGCACATGGCCTGGCAGTCTGTTCATGACACACAAGGGAACTGAGAATTTAAAACACAGTATGCTAGTACTCAGGAGGCAGAGACGGGAGACCAGAGGATTGCTTTAAGTCTGAGGCCTGACTGTTCTACATAACAATTCTAGCCTTGTTTAGGGCAACACATTGTCAAAAAAAAAAAAAAAACCACCCCCGAAGCCAAATCAAAACTAAAAGAATGTCTTTAGCACTAAGAAGAGTATAGTCACACAGTACATGATAAATCTTGAAATAAATAATGCTGAACAAAAAGAGTCAGTTACAAAAGGCCACAGTGGTTGGTTTCTTTCATCCCCGATTAGGACAAGGACAAGAAGGATATCAAGAAAATTACCAGGACCGGAAATGTCCCTAATAGGCAACTGAATGGAAACAGAAAGTGGCTTAGTGGTTGCCAGGGGAAGGAAGAAGGCAAACAGGGAGTGCTTGCTAATGGGGATGGGATTTCTTTTTGGAATGACAGAAATGCTCTGGATTTAGATGGTGGCGATAGTCAAAGGATTCCATGACCATTCAAAGAGCTACTGAAGTAATTATATACTTAAAGATCTCTATTTGACAAAAATGAAAACACAGCCATGCACAGACATGCACGTAGCTGTTTATAGCAGTGCTGTTCTTAATAGCCTCTGGCCAGTTCCAACCCAAATAAATGTCCATCAAGAAATGAGGGGATGGACAGCTTGTACACACGGTGAAGTTCTGTTCAGCAATAAAAAGAAGTAAGTACAGATATCCATTACAACATGAATAAACTCAAAAGAATGAGGCTGAGGGAAAGAAGCCACAGGCTTCATGAGTCCATTCTCACAAGATGTCCAGAAATGACAAATTTATAGGCCTGGAAATACATCTGCAGTTGCCTGGAGCAGAGGATGGGAATGGGGATGTAAATGCCATCAGGGAGCATTTAGGTGAGGAAAGCACCTCCCAGCTGGGTTTTGGTGATGGTATACAACCCAAATATTCATCAGAAATTATTGAGCATACAGTCAAGTAGGTGAGCTTTATGGTCTATAAACTAGACCTCAACAAAACTATTCAAGATAAAAAGTTCATCAGCCCTCTTGGCTACACATGGTACTTTGACACCTCAGAGTCCCTGCTGGAAGGATGAGCATTGTCCACATGCCATCAGGTTCAAGAGTTACAAAATGATCCCAGTGATGTGCACACCTGCTGTGGAATAATCCTTCTGCATACTGTGCAAATATATGTCGCTATGATTGGTTTAATAAACAAGCTGACTGGCCAATAGCTGAACAGGATAAAGTTGGGCGGGAAAGCCAAACCGAGAATGATGGGATGAGGAAGGGCAGAGTCAGAGGAGTCACCAGACAGATGCAGAGGGAACAGATGAACATGCCACACAAATAAAGGTACTGCCATGTGGCAGGGCATAAATAAGGAATATTGGTTAACTTAAAATATAGCTAGTTAGTAATAAGCCAGAGCTATTGGCCAAGCATTTATAATTTATATTAAGCCTCTGAGTGATTATTTGGGAGCAGGCAGTTGGGACAGGAAAACTCCACCTACACACAACCTCAGTGTTCTTGTGAATAAACTGGTTTGAAGAAAACAGTCCTTGTTCAGGTTTCTCAGTATTGGTGGGTTTTTGACCCAGTCAGATCCCTGCTTCCTAATGCCTGGTATATGGTTCTAAATGCTCTTGGGAGCCTGGGAGTGTCAAAGAACAACACAACCAGAGGAAATAAGACATTTCCTGAGTCACAGAAATGACCACATCTTCCATTTCATAAAGAAGTTTCTCCTAATTAGACATGATTGTACAATACAGACTTCATCAGACTATTCTAATATCAATAATATGTTCTGAACTACCAGGAAAGAATACCTCCCATTGCCCAACACACACACACACACACACACACACACACACACACACACACACACACACACACACACACACACACACACACACACACACAAAACCTCTTTGTATTTCTTAAATTTATCTAACCATGGGCAGTCATATGAAATGGAGAGTAAGGTGGTATACCACACTGCATGAGCAGGCATGCTTACCCCTCCACTTACAAATTGTACAAACCAGCAAGGCTACTCCTCTTTGTGCCTCAGTTTCCTCTTTTGTAAAGTGTGGATGATATAGGACTCAGTCTGGATTAAATGCACAAATGTGTGTCATGGCACAGGCATGTGGGTTCACAAGGGACTGGACAGTTGAATGAAGACCCAGAGGCAACTTAAGAATGTGTCTAGCCTTTCTCGGCTGCAGGGGGGAATCCAGCCTCTCAGAACTGAAGCACTTTCCCTTCGCCCAGAGCATTGTTATTTTTCTCAATATTTACACTTTAGCCATTTGATTCCCATAGGTTCAAAACAACCTGAACGAGGCTTCCAAAATACAATGCCAAGTGCAACTTCCTCGATTCATCAGGTACCACAGTTTTCTAGGTTTCCTGAACCAAGTTTTGCATAGGCCTTTGTATACTTGGGAGACTCTGAGACAAGATTCACATAGGGCTACAAACAAGAGAAGCAAAAGGTGTCTGCTAACCAAAAGATGGATTAGGGCTAGGTGCTACTCTGGAGCCAGGCCAGGTGTAGCCCAGCGGGAATGCCGCCACAAATGTGGGTGTGTCTAAAATATGACCAGGCTCATAATAACCTCTTCATATGTATACACCATACAAATGTCTTGATTCCAACAGATCCTCTTTAAAATTTTATTTGTATTATTTTTAATTAGCATACAAGAGATTAGATACTGTGGTGGTTTGAATGAAAATGGCTCGTATGGGCTCATATATTTGCTTGCTTAGTAGTCCCCAGTTGAACTGTTTGGAAAGGATTAGAAGATGTGACCTTGTTGGAGGAGGTGTGTCACTGGGAGTGGGTTTTGAGGCTTCAAAAGCCCATGGCAGGCTCAGGCTCAGAGTCTCTCGCGCTCTGCCTGCTGCCTGCAGATCAGGATATAAAGCTTTCGTCACTGTGCCTGCTTGCCTGCCTGCTGCTGTTATGCCCAGATTTTGGAGACCCCCAAAAGACCACCATGGAGACTGAATCCCGTATGTAAAAGCAAAGAGCCTTTATTTTCAAGTTCAGAGCTTGGACTCTCCGATGCAACAGTGAGAGCAGAGAGCCCAGAGCCCCGACAGGGTGGGGGTTTTTATCATAGCGGAGGCTGGGGTGAGAGGATTTCCAGCTTCAGGACCCTGAGTGGCTGACATTTGTCTAGGGATATAGGGAATGTTTGGAATGTCAGTTATTCCCTTTTCCTGGGTCCAGGTGTTGCCTGCCAGTGTCTGGGCTCCTAAGCCTGTCATGGCAGCCCTGTAGTCAAGCTCTTCTGGGCCATCACACACTGCCCTGTTCCCTGCCATGATGATAATGGATTAATCCTCCAAACCTGTAAGCAGGCCCCCAGTTAAATGCTCTCTTCTCTAAGCTGACTTCATCGCAGTGTCTCTTCACAGCAATAGAACAGTAATGAAGACAGATACTAGGATGGCATTTTCTAAGTTGTTGAGTAGATTCCCCTGCCTCCACTCCATTCCCCACCCCTCCCTCCACTGTAAGTCCGCCCCCAACAGGCACTCTTCTTTTGACCTGGGAGTTCATTTTCTCCCTCTGACCTCAATGTGGTTATATGCAACTGCTCTGCTTGGTTCTCAGGCTTAACAGGGTCTTACAAGGTGTGTTGTGAGTCCAGCACAGCAGTCCCCCAAGCGAGCCTCTGGCCTCCTAACCTCAATCTCCTGTGAGTCATCTGGAGGCACAGTGGCTCTCACATTTCCTGTCAGTGGCTGGTTACCACTTTGTGCACCTCTTTCCAGCCACTTCAAGTTTCGGCGTAGACATCACTTCATTCTCTAGGAAAATTCCTCGACTTCCCCAGTCTCAGTATTCGCATCCGGCAGCCTGCACATCCTACTCCTCAGGCTGGCCAGCTTCCTGCCGCAGCCACGTCCATCTTGCCGATATTGTCCGCTTCTCTGATTTTTGGGCTCCTAGAAGACACAGGCTACTCTGTCTTGCACACCTTTGTGTCCTTAGCACTTACCACAAGGCCTAGTATATGGTACATGTACTACAATATCTGTTCAATGAACAATTGGCTGAGTCCCTGAAAGTCACATAGTTTAGGACAACACAAATTTAGTTACATTTAATGCCATGATACCCCAAAGGTACACACGATTAGACCGTATGTCTTGTCCCCACCCCAAAATGCCACAAACAGGCTGGAGAGATGGCTTGTGGTTTAAGAGTGCTTACTGCTCTTTTGAAGGACCCATGTTCAGTTCCCAGCACCCATGTTAGATGGCTTACAACTGCCTGCAACTCCAGTTCCAGGGATCTGGAGCGCTTTGACCTCTGAGGGCACCTGCATGCACATGGTGCACACAGACTCACACAGGCACACATGAGTACACATAAATACAATAAACAAATAAATAAATCTTTTTTATTATATCATAAGCATACACAGCAAATGCTTGTGCCCACAGTGGGAATCCTGAGTGGTTAATTGGGGTTTCCTGTTAGCTTCAATTTATCAGTGACCAAACATTTCCATGAACTCCTGCATCATTTTATTCTTCTTTGTCTAAGAAAGATGTTGCTTTGGGGGATTTTCTCCTTTTGTTCTTATAACATCCAAATCTCTCTCTCTTCTCTTTCTTATATATCATTACTATTGATATATAAGTAAGTTGCAATATCCTTATTCTTTATAAAATGTAAACTGTATATGTAAAAAAAATCTTTGGACCCTACAGATCCTTCTAGCAACTCTCCCGTTTCTCTCTTCATGACAACAAAACTTGTGAGATGTTTGTACACTGTTGTTCCGTTGGAAGCTCTGCCTCAGTCCCCCTCACCCTCTCCATACCCTGCCCCTCAGAAAGCCTGCCAAGACTGTGACTACAGGGTATTTAAGCTCCGGTCCATAGACCTGCCAAGTGATCACTCCTTCTCTTCCCCCGAGATCACCTGGGACTACTTTGCTTTGAGGGCCCATAGAGGCTCCCCAGTAAGGCCTTACTCAAGGTCAGAAAGTCTAAGCTTACTTTACCCAGCAGGGCTGTGTAATGGGATGAGTTGGCCAAAGGTGTGGTTACCAGGTGTTTTGAAGGGTCTACACTTGTTGGTACTTTACACCTCAAGGGGGAGACCTTTTGCTCTTCCCCCTTGCTGATGTATAAAAAGTCCGTCATGATTAAACCCAGGGAGACTGGGTATTGACCCAGGGCCCTCCCACAGCTATTCTGTGTCTCTGTCTTTCTCATCATCTCTGTCTATATTTCTATCTAATACTTCCTCATTCCTCACTCCTCCCCCCAAGAACCCTTCCACAGGTTGGAGCTGGACTCCTACACTTTGCTCATATTAAACCTGGTCCTTTACTTTTAATTTGGCTCAGTTTGGCTTATTGTATTGGTGAAGGAACCTGTTACCGGGGATTCAAAATACCTATCAGCTGTGTGAAGGTGTATTGCTGTGATTGGTGAAATAAAGAGCGGATCGGCCAGTAGCTAAGCGGGAGGTATACTCGGGACTTTCAGGCAGAGAAAGGAAGTAGGAGATGAATCCAGGCACCAAGAGATGCCAGGAGACATGGAAGAAGCAGGATGGGCAATATGTGACAGAACATAGATTAATGGAAATGGGTTAATTGAAGTTTTAAGAGCTAGTTAAAAACAAGCCTAAGCTAAGGCCAAACTTTCATAATTAATAATAAGTCTCTATGTCGTTCTTTGGGAGCTGGCTAGTGGGACAGAGAAAGACTTGTTCCACAAAACCTTCAAAAGAATCGTCCATGTCCCCAGCTCTAGCCCTCTTTTCCTGCTTTCCTGGATGGCTGTGAAAGTCTTTGCTCCCCTCCCCCTCACATACCCGCTCCTGTCTCCACGGGAAGGCTCTTGTGAGTGTCCACACCGGTGTCTGCTGCCTTCTCCAGTGGCCACTTCTCATTTTATTAGTCCCACCAGCAGCGTTTGACAATGAGGCACTCATTTCCTCCTGGCTCAGCCCTTCACTGGGCCTCAAGGATGCTGACTCTTCTTGGTCCCTGTTTCCCATTCCGGCTGGTCTCATCTGCTTCTTGGTTCTTCCCCAGTTGTCATGGCCACCAAACTACAGAGCTGTTCTCAGCTTGTCCATGAGACCTCATGCCCTCAGCAGCCACTCTCCTAAATTCTCACTCTCACCAGCACACTCCCTTGGGGGGCTGATCCATTCTCATGGCTGTGGGTGCCCCCTGTATACACTGTGCCCAACTCAGACCTCCTGCCTGAACTGCAGGCTGACGGAGCTCACTGCCAACTGGACACAGCCACCCCCGTGGTGTTTTAAAGTCAGCTAATTGTAACTGTGCTCAAACTTAACTGTCTATGACGTAATTAACTTATTTGATCTGTTATTGAATTCATGTATGTGAGTGTTTAAACTTCCCCGTGACACGTTAACAGATTAGAAGCAAGATTGTAAAACATCAGTAGGGAACTTCTGCCCTCCGGGGTCCCCCCATTGTGCTGTAAGCCTGTATTAAGACCTCCTCCCCCTTCAATAAATGACATTCGGCATTTAAAATTAATATATATATATATATAATTGAATGGATACTGCGAATGTAATCTATGAATACCACAAATGTGATTAATATCATGAGTGTAATTAATATCATGAGTGTAATTTAAAAAATAAATTAAAAAAAACTTCCCCATGACATAATTAACGTATTTGATCTGTTATTGAATTCATGTATCCGTGTTTAAACTTCCCCTTTTATTTCCTATTGTTCGTCTCACTCCATCACTCTGTGCTGTGCTGTTTTTAAATACACGTACTACCTCAGGACCTTTGCTAGTTCCGTTCCCTCTTCCGGAAACACTATTTTGCCTCCACATGGCCTGCTTCCTCATCTTCCTCAGAGGCTTGCTCAAATAATCCGTTTTGAGTCAGCTTGTCCTGAGCACCTTTCACAGAGCAGCAGGCCAGTCTCCACCCGGCCCTTCCTGTCTTGTCCTCCACGGCCCTTGGTACCACTTCACATACTTTTCTTTGTGTGTTATCCGTCTCGCCTCACTAGCTTTGAAGAGGCGGGGCTTTACTCAGTTTTATTGACTATGATTTCCTGACACGTGCCAGATATTCTGCAAACAGGCTTTGAATGTACAGGTCACGGGTATCTGGTATCAAGAGGAAGATTCCTGGGTGACTCGTGGTCAGTATCTAGCTGGTCTTTCCTCTCTCCAGCTCATGCAGTTGGACTTTCCAGACCCCTCCTCACCAAGCTGCTTCTTTGGGCAACTATCACTGGTCTCATCACAGTGAATTCTGATGCATTTCTGAACACGTACGCTTCCCTTCCTCCACTGCAGGTTTTGTGCTGGGTAGTTTCATGCCAACTTGACACAAGCTAGTCATCAGAGAGGAGAGAGCTTCCACTGAGAAAATGCCTCCATACCGAAGTCTGTAGCAAGTCCGTAGGACGTTTTCTTAACTAGTGATCCCTGGGGGAGGGCCTAGATCATGGTGGGTGGGGCCCCCCTAGGCGGGTAGGTTTGGGTTCTATAAGAAAGCAGGCTGACGGAAGCAGATGAGTTATCCTCATGACTCATCTGTCAGGTGGAGGCATGGGTGGGGGAGAGATCCCCCCACCCCTGCCTAAGGTGTGAAAGCTGGCCCTGGGATCTTTAGAGCAGGAGAGTTATCCCTGCCCCCATCAGCTGCAGCCCTCAGGAGAATGTCCCCTACACCTCACCTGGGCAACACAGTAGAGCTGGCCCTAAAGGTGTAGGTGTGGGAGAACCGCCCCTGAGGGTGTGAAAACAGGAGAACTGACCCCATCCCTACTCACCCCTGCAAAGGGTGAACTAGCCTGGGCAATGCTGGGGAATTCACCCTGGGGGTGAGGACAGTGGAGGACTGGCAGGCTGACCAACCCTGCAACTACTCAGAACCAGAGTTAAGTGTTGGCCCACCCCAACATCCACCTCATCTGTGATCTGCTGGAGCACAGGTCCTGCAGACTCAAGACTATGGGATCTCCATGACGCAGGGCAGCAAGTGGAAGCCCAGGAAGAGTCCCAGTGAGGGTCCAGTGTTGATAGTGTATCAGAGACCAGGGGACTCGAACCAAACCAATGATTCTTTGTGATGAATGCCTGTGTGTAAAGATGTGTGGACAAAGGGGTTTATTGTGTGACTTACTGTGTCACACTGCAGCTTCCATGACAAAATTTCCCCCTTCCTTTTGTTCCTTTTTTATGTTAAATTTTATTTTGTTTTATTGTGTGTTTGGGGGGGCGGTGTTGCAGGGGAAGAGGATGGATATGAAGGGACAGGAGATGGGTGGGATCGGGATGTAAGATGTAAAGACACAAAGAATAAATATGAAAAGGTTAATAACGAGGACAGCTGTGTCATCCGGAGGAAATGAACGCCGCGAGAGGTGGTTGATCATAGTGTGTTAAGTCAGTCTCAAACAAATAGCACGTTTCCTCTCCTTTGTGGCTCCTAGATTTTTTTATATAAATACATAAAATCTTGTATGAATATATTTCATGAAAGTGAAAGTAAGACCATCTAGGGGAACAAGGGGTCTAGTTCCCTAGTTCTAGGAGGGGGAGGCAGAGAGGGGAGCAGAGAATGTGAGAGGGTGTGCTCAACATACAATATATACTTGTAAAAAAAAAAAAACCGTTAAAAATCAATACATTTCTCAAACTCTGAAAAAAAAAAAAAGAGAAAAGAAAAGAAAGCAGGCTGAGCAAGCCTCGAGGAATAAGCTGGTAACAGTTGATCTTAGCCAAAAGGCCAAGAAGCGATGAGGAATAAGCTGGTCAGCAGCTCCCCTCCATGGCCTCCACAGCAGCTCCTGCCTCCAGGTTCCTCCCCTGTTTGAGTTCCTGACTTCCTCCAGCGATGAACAGCAATGCTGAAGTGTGAGCCAGACAAACCCTTTCCTCCCAGGTTGCTTTGGGTCCTGGTGTTTTACCACAGCAGAGGAGACCCTGACTAAGACAGGCTCCTTAGGGCAGAGACTGGATCTCATCTCTTTCTAACCCCACCACCATGAACAGCATTTGGAAATTGTTACAAACTATCAAAATGTCAGCTACCAAAATGATGGGATGCCTGGTTTAATCTGTTCTATCATGCGTGGTTAACGTCGTTGCTGGGCCATTCCCTCCGCTTGCTAAGCCAAGGAAGCAGAGGGCGTCTGAGGGCTAGTGGAGTGCAGCCGCTGCCGTTTCCTCCACCTCCTGCCCTGTGTGGGTTCAGGTTTCCGAGGCTACCTCAGCCAGCAACAGCTCTTGGAAGTTCCTGGCCCCTCCTCTGGGCCTCCCATTTTGCAGCCCCCTCCACCCGAGGCAACCTTCTTTCTTGCTGTAGGCTCTGGCCACCAGGCCTCTAGCATTCCCAGCATGCCCTTTCTATGAAGGTCTCATCTCTCCTTCCAATTCTACTTTGAAAATTCAACAGTTATCATTTTAAAGAGCTCTTAGACTAAAGAGTGGAGCGCTTTTACCGTTAGCATTTACAGACTTTCTTCTCATGTTACACCACATCTGTCTACTGCCTGTGTTATCTTCTTAGCATGTATGTTCTTCACACACACACACACACACACACACACACACACACACACGTTTAGATAAGTATGCTTTTCCTATTTACTTAGCAAGAGAAATACTATCGGTGTAACCAAGAGGTTGCTGTGCAGTTTTTTTTATGTAAAATACATTAAAATTCGGGGCCGGGGGCGGGTGAGGTGGTTCAGTGAGGAGACTTGTGCTTTCCACACAAGCGCAACAGCTGAGTTTGATCCCGTCAGCCCACGGTGGAAGGAGAGAACTGACTCCTGAGAATTGTCCTCTGCCCCCTCATAATAAACAAACAAACAAACAAACAAACACAATTTTAAATTACAATTAGGGACCAAAGGGCTTGCTCCATTGGTGAAGTACTTGCCATGAACACAAGGCTCTGAGTGGGGATCTCCAGGATCCACGTAAAAAGCCACACGTGGCAACACTCAACTGGTAATCTCAGTGTCAGGCCAGTGGAGACACGAGGGGCCCTGAGGTTTACCGGCCATGTGACGGATCTGAATCAGAACGTTCCAGGCTCAGTGAGAGACCTTGTCTCAAAAAATAAGACAGAGCATTTGAAGAAGATACCCATGCTGAACTCTGAGCTCCACAAGCACATGCACACATGTGAATGTGTACCTGCGCGCACATGAACACACATAAAAATATTTAAATGAATACAAACCAGCAAAAGGCTTACATTTTTTTCCCACCTAAAATATCCTAGACTTGTTGAAGCCCATGGATGTGACCTGGTCCTTCACTCTACAGATTAGGAAGCTAAGAACCAGAGAGGCTGAAGGTCACATTTCCAGTCGAGAGGGAAGCTTCTACACCTGCTTGCTGGCCAAGACGGACTTTGGGCCCAGGGCGCTCTACTGAGCTGGAGACCGGCTTTCTCAAAACCTTGTTTCCGGGCAGTGGTGGACCGCGCCTTTAATCACAGCGCTTGGGAGGCAGAGGCAGGCAGATCTCTGTGAGTTCAAGGCCAGCCTGGTCTACAGAGCGAGATCCAGGAAAGGCGCAAAGCTACACAGAGAAACCCTGTCTCGGA
>CABHPQ010173220.1:4747-40148 GCA_902168405.1 Peromyscus aztecus | reverse complement strand
ATCATCCCTACCTCCCTTCAACTTCATTTTCTCCCCCAACCCCTGACTGAAAAACAAAAAACAAAAATTAAAGCAAAACCAAATAAGAAAAAACAAAAAGCACCAAACCAAAAAAAAAAAAAAAAAAAAAGAACAAAACAAAAAGTACATAAAAAATATGGAATCTGTTTTGTGTTGCCAACTACTCATTGGCATGGGTCCTGTCCTGGAGTGTGGTTGATACACTTAGTGACACTCCACTGGAGGAACCCGATTGTCCCCTCCTCAGCAGGTGTCAACTGCAGAAGACTTCTTGGTCAGTAGTGGGACTTTGGGTCCACTTTCTCTTTTTCATGCTGGATTTTTGTCTGGCTAGGACCTGTGCAGGTCTTGATCATGCTGCCACAGTCTCTGTGAGCTCAGATGTGCATCAGTCCTGCCGCATCTGGAAGACACTGTTTTTTTTTTGGTTTTTTTTGGTTTTTTTTTGTTTTTTTTTTTTTTTGTACTCATCAATCATTCTTCTACACAGCTCCTTGAGCCTTGAGGAAGAGGATTTCATAAAGACATCCTATTACAGCTGAACACTCCAAAGTCTCTCACCCTCTGCACACAGTTGTGGATCTCTGTGTTCCTTTCTATCCACTGCAAGAAGAAACTTCTCCGATGAGGGCTGAGTGATGCACTGATCAGCAATAGGCCTTATGGTCAGGTCGTGGAGGATAACCAATAGCCTGTATGTCTTGGAGGAGGGGACTCTATAGACTCCTTTGTCCAATCAACAAGATGTAACTTGTTACTGGGACTAGAGGCTTTACTTGGTAGCATGTCCAGTTGGGACATAGTCTCCTACATTATATGGTGATTACATTTAAATTCCTTTCCTTTAGGAAGCCTCTACAGTAGTAGGTTTTCATATGGTTTTTCAAAAGGTCTTTAGTATTAGGTGTCCCTACCTATATTTCCTCCTTTATTTTGTCCTACCATCTCCCTTCCTGTTTGATTCTCCAATTGTAATTTCCACTTTATCTCTTCATAACACTGTATTCTATTTACCCTTCCTTGGAAGATCTCCTGATTACCTTCTGGTCTCTTACTAGCTACCTAACCTCTGTGATTGAAACACACAATATTCTGATTGAAACACACATATCTAAAGCTTAAAGTTAACATTATAAGGAGTCTAGGTTACATCACACAGGATGATGGTTGTTAGCTCCATCCATTTACATGAAAATTTCATAATTTCATTTTTATTGGCAGATGAATAATATTTATTGTGTAAATATACCACATTGTCCTTATCCATTCATAAGTTGGTGGACATCTAGGCTATTTCCAGTTTCTGGCTGTTATGAATAGAGCAGAAACGAACATGGATGAGCAAGTGTCTCTGTAGTGGGATGTAGAGTCCTTTGGGTATATGTCCAAAAGCTGCATCTTGAGTTAAATTATTCCAGGCTTCCTGAGGAACTACAACACTGATTTCCACAGGGGCTATACAAATTTGCACCTGAACCAGGAATGAATAAATTTTCCTTTTTCCAAAATCCTCACCAGCATGTGCTTTGTTTTATTGATATTGAGTATTCTGACTGGTGTAAGATGAAATCCCAAAGTAGTTTTAATTTGTATTTCCCTCATAGTTAAGGATGTTGCATATTTCTTTAAGTTTTTCTCAGTCATTTGTGTTATATCTTTCGAGAACTCTGTTTAGCTCTATATTCCACTTTTAAATTGAGTTATTTTTCTCTTGATGTTCAGTTTTTTTTAGTTCTGTTCTTTTTATATTCTACAGTCTAATCCTCTATCATATGTATAATTGGGAAATAATAATAATAATAATAATAATAATAATAATAATAATAATAAAAATTTCCATTCTGCAGGCTCCTGTTTTGCTTAAATGTAGATGACCTTTAGTAAAAAGTTAGCTATGACTTAGTGACTGAAGAAATGTGTTTAGAAGGAGGGTATCAGAAACATTGACTGACAGTCTTATAAGCCAATAAACTTTCCATACTCATACTTATCACAAAGTACACATGCCACTGTTCAGACTTTGGCTCCCATCTATACAACAGACAGACAGATCTCTCTCTCTCTCTCTCTCTCTCTCTCTCTCTCTCTCTCTCTCTCTCACACACACACACACACACACACACACACACACACTCACAAACATGGATGCTATCTTCAAATCATTCATCTATCTTTGTCACTACATCAGATTTCAAAAGTTGCTTCATTCCAGTTTTTACCTCACAACACCTTATTGTCACATGTCATCTATGGTCTCCAATCATTTTAGGGCTAGCCTGAATATCCCAAGCCTCTGCAATATGGACCTATGGTCTTAATTGATCACCCTGCTTGAATGTGATGCCTTGAAGTCTTTCCTATTTGGATGCCCCAATCAAAAATGACATCATTGAATCAAGGGCTCCAATCCTCATAATTATACTCACTATCAGTTCCTATCTCTTTGCTTGTTCATATTTTGAATTTTGGGCAGAGTCAGTTCCTTTGTACCCTCAATTTTTCAGACTTCCACAAAATGACACTCTCTGGACTTCTTAATTAACCTCCAAGTGACAAGATTAGTAACAGCTGATCTCTCTGGTCATGGGCATGTCCCCTGTTGAACAGTAAGTAATAGAAGGATATCCATGGAGTCTGAGCTCTTTGGCTACTTGGGGAAAGGCAATGTATTATGAAAATATTTTCTTCTCCCTCAGCTGCCTCCACATGCAGGGATCTATTTTACCCTCTTTGACCTGAGTCTATTTCCATGTTTTTTAATTAATTTTTTCTTTTTAATTTGCACATAATTTGCATACTTATAAGAAACTTCAATATTTCAATACATGCATATGATATGCACCGATGCAATTTGGATAGTTGTGGTGATATTTTATTTGTGCTGAAATGTGGTGATATTTTATTTGTATGTTAATAAATAAAGTTTGCCTGGAGATCAGAGGACATAGCCAACTATAAACAAAAGTCAGGCGGTGGTAGCACACACCCTTAATCTGATCACATGTCAAGCAGAGTCTCTGTGTGTTCAAGGACACAGCCAAGCTTGGTGACACACGCCTTTAATCCCAGCATCAACCATAGAGCCCTGGAGGTCTGTACAGACAGACAGTGACAAGGTAGTGAGGTGAAGGCAGAACAGGAAAGGCAAAAAAGGTACAGGTTAGACAGGAAGAAGCTCATTCTCTTGGGAAGCTACAGCGGCGTGGTGAGCTAAGGTTGGCTGGTGGCTATTCCTATTTCTCTGATCTCTAAGGCCTTCACCCCTGTATTTGACTCTGTGTTTCTTATTTAATAAGACTGTTTGGAAATTTCGTCTACAGATAGTTATCATTTTTCACTTCCTCATCACTTCCTTACATTCAGATACTTTGAGCTCCTCTCTTCCAATTCTTCCACAGTTTGTAATAGATTATCATGAGCCATGGTTACTCCACGGTGCTATAGAACACTAGACATCACCCCTGCCTTCTCACTGCTATGATATTCATTATTCACGCTCCTCTATCTGCCCTCCCTTAATCCTTCCTTGCTTCTAGTAATTACTATTTTCTATCCTTTACTTGAAGATCAACTTTTTAAAATGCTATGAATGAAAAAGAACATAAGTCATGGTGTACATGGATGGCTTTGTTTGCCATAACACCCTCCAGTTTTCCCATTTTGTCATAAACAACAAGATTTCACTCGTCTTCACTGCTGAATGATACTGTGTGCTCGTGTGTGTGTGTGTGTGTGTGTGTGTGTGTGTGTGTGTGTGATTTTCATTGTCCACGCAGCTGTCAATGGAAGTTGAGTACAAACCTTGGCTATTATACATAACGCTTCAGCCAACATGGGACTGCACATATCTCTCTGACAGATTCCCTTCGCTTCCTCTAGAAATGAGATAGCTGGGTCACTTCTCTGTAGCAGCCTCCTCTGCAAGACAAGCTAGGCCTCCAGTGCACACACCTGCTCAAGCAACCCAGAATGTTAATCAGAGCCTCAATTTCCCTGCAGGCTCATTAAATTACAGCAGGCTGGAACACACACAAACTCAATCCATGCATGCTCTGCGTAACCTACACCATTGCTCCTCCAAATATTCCTTCCACAACAGTGGGATTCTGTGGAGGGCATGAGGTCTTCATGCTCACAGACAGCACTAGGGAAAAGAGGAATGTTAAACATACAGGGCTTTCTCTTCAGCGAGAGGGATTTATACCTGCTGGGAATGGAGGTAGTTAATAACCTGGTGATCTTTGCTATCTGTAGGATCATGTCTCACCCAACTTCCCCAGACTATTATGTTTATCTCAGACTTTTCCCAGACCCCTAAGCACTGTTTCTCAGTCAGTAGAACCCATTCTTATGGAAGAGCTCACAGGTACTTTGCAAAAGGCATATACTTTGCCAAAGGATTTTAATGTATTCATCCCTTAAGTTTTATTGTGATAATTGTCACGAGGAAACTTTTCTCCCCAAAGTTGTACTGTGTTTAAATATGTGAAAAATAAGTGGCTCAGGGTCAGACTCAACACCAGCCAACTAAGTCTTGTTCAACAGGATTTCCTTCTTGCTTCACACAGGTGGGGTTGTTACTCTGCTGGCCATGGCGTTTGCAGGGACCCCCAAAGAATTCAAAACTCCTGAGACTGACTTCTCATTCCTTGAATGGTGCTGGGCTTTCAACATTCCTTGCAGTCATCTGCCTCCTCCAGGCCAGCTACCTGTCTTTGATGACAAATTCTGCATTAATGAGAATATATTAAGTTTGAACGTTTTCCATTTCCAAAGACATATGCTATGTTCTTGCTTTTGTAAAAGTTTTCTTGGAGAAGTAAAGTTGATGTTAAGTCGTAGCTATGTTTAGGGGAACAGAGAAACACTTTCCTCACCAAACATACTTTTTCTCTTTACTCAAGAATTTTCTGCAGAAGTCACTTGTAAGAAAGGGGTCAAACTTGGAGTCCGAAGACCTGGAGTTGAATCCAAGTTTTCCTGAGCACTTGTTATGCAATGTTGGGTAATTTTTAATCCTTCCTGGGCCTTTGCCTCGCCATCTGCATAATTAGGGAGATGGTAACTTTGTCAAACAACCAATAATATATGAATCATATCTGGTATCTGCCATTAACTCAATACGTGGCATCTAGAATTTAGTCTGCCAGAATGTGACAAGGGTCAAAACTTGAGCTTTCATTCCAGGTAGACCCATCTTAGTATCCATATCAGTACCATGATTTTGGAAACTCATTTAGCTTCCAGATTTTGTTTTGCAATAAAGTATTAGTGAAAATTAATGTGCTTGGAAGGAATAGAAGGGCTGTTTGTAATAATCACTTAATGAGCAGTATGTGATTTATAAGCAGTAGCTGTTACACCATTAATGTTTCTATCAGGAAGCCGAATGAATTTCCAAAATTATAGTACTGATGTGGATACTAAGCCCTAAGGCCACGCAAGCCAGCAAGCTGAGGGCTTGTACAGAACAAGCCCGTGCACATGGAGAAAGCAAGGGGCACCCAAACCACATTGCTTAGGCCAGAGATGGTACAGGCAAGAGAAAGACTTCCTTCATGCACTAAACATGTCACACAGGGATGCCATGCCTTCTCACTGCTCATCTCCTTCTTGAAGATGTCCTCATGCACTTGGCTTTGCTCTGGTGGCACCCCACCCATTCCAGTCACAGCCAAACTTAATAAACTACATATAATCAGTGCTAGAGAAAACCTGCAGTCATCATGTTATAACACCACTACAATAAGTTACAGACAAATCAAGATATTAAAACGTTAACATAAGAATAAACAATAAGTAAACATGGACTTTATTTGAGAAGAGGAAATTTTTTTCTAAGCTTAAAAGAATCCTAAAATACAAAACATAATAAACTTGTCTACATAAAAAAGTTAAAACCTGTTGAGAAAAAAGAAAGAAAGAAAAAGAAAAGAAAAGCAAGTTAAATGACAAAAGTAGGCAATAATACTGACAGAAAAGACGCAGGGAAGGAGCAGATACCTTTAATCTAGAAAAGCCCAGAAATAAAGCATCATGGGTGGTACTGGGAGCAGGAAGCATGAACACGGTCTGCAGTGACAGGAACACAGACGACAATATATGTACAGGCATTTTCCAGTGCTCCAGTGAGCCAGGCAGTGCAAATGGAGACACTGTACCATCCTTTCTCTCCACACTGCTAGCATTTAAAAACAAAGCGATAGCTTCATTTACCAAGGGTTCTGGAAAACTGGTACGTTTAAGGACTACTACAAAGAATTCAACTTGTCTGTGCCATCTCCAACCACCACACTAGGTTTGGAGACTAAACAACTCATTACGGAATGATAAATGTGTCAAAGAAGAAATCAAGAAAGAAATGACAAAATTTCCTGGAACTACATGCAAATGAAAACACAACACAACAAAATTTCTGGGACACACTGAAAGCAAGCCTAAGAGAGAAATGTACAGGTCTAAGTGCCTGTCTTAAAAAAATCAGAAAAGGCAAAATAAACAACTCAAAAAGTTGGAAAAGTAAGAACAGACAAAATCCAAACCCAGTCTCAATGGCAAAAAATAATAAAAATCAGAACAGAAACCAAGGAAACAATACAGAGTCACCAAATTTAAGAACTGGTTCTTTGAGAAGACAACAAAAAATTGACAGATGCTGTGGGATGTTCTGTATGTCAAATGTGTTGCTCTGATTGGTTAATAAATAAAACACTGATTGGCCAGTAGCCAGGTAGGAAGTATAGGCAGGACAAACAGAGAATTGGGGGAAGTGGAAGGCTGAGGCGGAGAGACACTGCCAGCCACTGCCATGACAAGGAAGTTGTAAGGTACCGGAAGGCCACAAGCCATGTGGCAACTTATAGACTAATAGACATGGGTTAATTTAAGACAGAAGAATTAGATAGCAAGAAGCCTGCCACGGCCATACAGTTTGTAAGCAATATAAGTCTCTGTGTGTTTACTTGACTGGGTTTGAACAGCTACGGGCCTGGCGGTAAGAGAGATTTGTCCTGACTGTGGGCCAGGCAGGAAAACTCTAGCTACAGACAGACCCTTGGCCCAACTAACCAACAGAAAGAAAAATAGGACACAAACTAACGGGAAATTATAAGGAAAGATTACAACAGACACCGAAGAAATTTAGAATATTATTTGGGAATACTTTAAAAAACCTTTATTCCCTTAACCTGAAAAGTCTAAATAAATGGATGAATTTTTTTTAGTCAGCCAAACTGCAAAAATTAAACCAAGAAGTCAAGAACCTAAACAGACACATAATAAATGAGGAGGTTGAAATAGTAATAAAAAGCCAGCTAAAAAAACAAAGTCAAGAGCAGAGTTCTCAACATTAGAAGATCTCCAGCCCATCCTTCTTAAACTGTTCAAGATGGTAGAAACAGATGGAACACTTACAAACTCCTTTTACAAGTTACTCTAATACCCAAGCTAGGTAAAGATACAAGAAAAAAAGAAAACCACAGGCCAACATCCCTGGTGAACATAGACTCAAATATACTCAATATAATATTTGCAAGCAGAGTGCAGACACGCATCAAAAAGATTATCCACTATGTCTGTATTGGCTTTAGCCTTGAAATGCAGGCATGGTTCAACATACACAAGTCAATAAATGTAAGAAACAACATAAATGGACTTAAAGACAAAAATCACATGATCCTCTCAGTGATGCAGAAAAAGCCTTAGATAAAATCCAACATGTCTTCATGATAAAAAGTCCTAGAGAATGTAGAGCTAAAGGGACCGTAACTCATAGAGATTAGGTCTAGAGTAAGGGATGAGGGGGACAGACAGATCTTGTTGGGGAAAGGAAATAGAAAAGATAGTTATGAATGGATGAGGGAAGGGGGCAGGTACAGGAGGATCAAGTTGGAAGGGAAGAGGGGAATAAAGGAGGGAATATGGGGAGGGACAGCTAAAATTAAGGACCCTATGAGGGTAAGTCTGGAAACCTAATACAGCAGATTTTTAAAATGTACACATATATGAAGGCTATCTAAAAAACATCACTAAGTAACATGGGAGACAGAATCCCAACTGGACATTTCTTGTCATCAAATGAAGCTTCCAGTACTAGGAATACGTTACATCTAATTGAAGTTTTGACCAAAGAGATCCTATAGCAACCCCCAAGCAGCCCAGGCTGTTGCCAAGGCTATAGGTGCTCTCCGCAAACTGACCACAAGGCCCTTTTGCTGAAGACAATAGCTGCACAACTCACTGAATTGGGAGAAGTCAGGCTGGTGCCTACCAAGAGCCTTCACCCCTATGGGCTAATGTTCTTGGTAACGGAAGGTACTCCGCATGCTACCAAAGGAGAAACATAAACACCAGCCCAGCTATGAACTCCTCAGTCTACAATGATGTCCTGCCTACAAGATATGTCAGTGCAGTAGTGGCACAAAGCTGCAGAAGTAACCAACCAACATTTGACTTAAGGCCCACTCCTCTAGGTGGGACCCATAACTGATGCTACTTGGGTGACCAAGACCTTGAGACTAGCTAGCCCAGGGACTGTGGGGAAAACCAAATACTGCTGTTCTGCTAAAGGAAGATAGCAATAAAATGACTCCTTGTGATATTCTGCTATCCTCATAAATCAGTAGTTTGCTCAACCATCATCGGAGAAGCTTCCTCTGTAGCAGATAGAAACAAGCAGCTTACACCCAGAAAATACACAGAGAGTGAGAGACCTTGAAACACGCCAGCCTTAAATGGGACGTCTCTATCAAAGGCCTCTACACAGAGCTCAGGGAACCCTGCAGAAGAGGAGGCAGAGTGTAAGAGCCAAAGAAGATGGAAGATAATAAGGAAACAGGACCTTCGAAACACAACAGGATGGAAAACACACATGAACTCAGAGACTGAGGCGGCATGCACAGGGCCTGCATAGGCCTGTACCAGATGAGGTCCTAGAGCTGAGAGCGGAAGTGGACACATGCCCCCATGCCTAACCCAGAAGCTATCGCCAATTGACAGTCACTAGCAAATGGAAATGAGGAAACGAACTACTACTAAGGGTAGGCTACCTTCTCAGCAGTGGATAACCAACAGAAAATGAACGCAACTGCATCTTTGGAGGTTCCTTGTCTCATAATGTCACTTTGGGACTTTATTGTTGCAGGATTTTTGATCTCACTGTGAAACTCTGAAACTGTGTTAATAAAATTAACCTTGGATCAGGGGGCAGAGCCAGCTGCTAGTTGAAAGGAATTAGCCATAGAGAGGATGGAGGAGCCAGGAATATGGATAGAGAGACACATAGGAGGAAGTAGGGAGAGACTGAGACTGGCGGTCTTTTTGGTTTGGGATAAGTGGAGAGACGCTTCTCTTGCTTGGTCTCTGGGCAGAAAGAAAGGTCAGCTGGTTGTTTCTTGTCCTCTCTGATCTAGCAGATTTTCACCCCAACATTTGACTCCTGAGTCTTTAGTGGTAAATAGAACAATAGAGACTTGGTTAAAACATACACTTGGTGGCCGTGGCTGACATGGTGCCAGTGGGACCACACATCCCACCAGGCCGCAGGTGAGTGGCAGAGTGCTTGCTGACGGCAGGGAACCAGGGTGCAGACAGTAGTTAAAATATCAGGAGATTCAGTGCAGCTACTAAGCCGACAAAAAACAGCACTTGATCCTTTTTTCCTTCTTTTTTAATTTTATCTTTTTTATTTTTCAGTCTTTTTTTTTTTTTTTTTTTTTTTTTTTTACCCTGCGGGTCCTTTGCATATACATCATGGCTTCTAGTTTTATGTTTTTATAGTATGACTGGGTGTGTGAACAAGAGGGTTTCTGTGTCTGTGTTTGTTTCTTGTACCTTCTCTTGGGCTCCTTTCCTTCTGTTTGTTTTGTCCTATTCCTATGTGTTTGTTTTTATTTTATCTTACTATATTTTATTATATTATTATCCCTTAGAAGCCTGTTTGTTTTCTATTGAGAGACAGAAAGAGGGTAGATTCAGATGGGAGGGCGAAAGGGGAGGTACAGGGACCATAATCGGGTTATATTATGTGAAAAGCAATTTTATTTTCAATAGAAGAAGAAACAGCAGGTAAAAAGAAAAGAGTCCATGAATCTGAAAGACAGCAAGGAAGAGTGTATGGGAGGCACTGGAGGGAAGAAAGGGAAGGAAGAAATTATTTAATCATATTATAATTAAAAAAGGAAAATAAACAATAAAGAATTTTAAAAAAAATTGTATCTGGGTATGGTGGTGTACAACTTTAGTTCTAGCACTGGAGAAACAGGCAGATAGATCATTATGAATTCAAGGCCAGCCTGGCCTAAAAAGAAAGAAAGAAAGGAAGGAAGAAAGAATTAAATTTGTGTAATATCTTTAGAAAGGTATTTGCTATCAGATATTGAATATTTAAAAATGTTAGTATCCTTTGACCAAGTAATTACTTTTAATAATCTACCTTAAGAAACATAAAAACAAATATCTGTAACACCAATGACCATATAATATCATTTATAACAACAGGCTGAAATGTACAAACATGTAGAAGAGAGCATTTTGTAGTCACTTAAGTATATACTCTGAATAATTATACATCAAACATTCTAAAGTATTTCATTAAAAGACACAAAATGCATTTGATTTTATTTGGATTGTCTGTATGTATAGTTTTGTCTTCCTAAACTTTCCTGTTTTTTTTTAAGTTTCCAAATATGCATAAATAGTTCTTTAATGCTAATATATATATACATATTTACATATATAAAACTGTCAGACTGTTAAGCATAGACTCGGCGTGAATGCAGATAATTTGTGAACACATGCATCTGTGAGTTGTTGGTGACTTCAGCGTCATCCATCTCTGTTCCAAGGATGAGTGTGCTCCACGCAGCAGATTTACCTGCTCATCATGCCCCACACTTCCTAACAGGGTCTCACTATGCATCTCTGTACGGCCTGGGACTTGAGATCCCCCTGTCTGCAGCTCCTGAGGCCAAAATTACAGGCATGCGTCCCCATACCTAGCTTAGTACCAGGCTCTTGTCACTGGACAATAACAAGTAGGATGGCCACTTGGGGATGGATGAAGAGCAAGTCCTGGAAGTTTGGGTGACATAAAATCTGTATGTTTTGAGCCCAGAGCATTTGTGCATTCACATTATTCTGCAAAGTAATAGGATCCTCTGGGATCAGAGTATAAAAAGAACCATAGCATTTAATGTTATTCAGTGCCATGACATTTTCAAACAAAAGTTCTCTTGCCGATTCACTTCTCCCCATTCCCTGACCAACACTTGCACCCTCCCACACCCTTATGATCTCCTTTCTTCTCTCACACCGCACATGCTCTGTTTCCCCCTTTCCTTGACACCCAAGTCACCCCATTTTAGCCTCCTTTCTCATTTCATATCTTCACCCACTCCCACCCTTGACTTTTACGCATAATGTAGACAGTATAAGCTAGGACCCTCTTACGAGAGAGAGCATTCATACACCGTTACAAGTGATAAGAGCTGTCAGTGCCATTTTCCTTTGGATCTGATGCGTTAGTCAATGACCCTGACACTGGACTGCTCAGCATTCTCCAACTCGGCCAAGCTCCTGAGAAAGCACCTGCTCAGAATATCCACGTCTTATGGAGTTCTGTGTTTAATTTTAGATCAAAGATCACATGTCACTCTAAACTATTCTGCTCCTAATAGTAAATGTATCTGTACTTATTAAGTCTTCTAAGATGTTTCCCTCCAAATATCTTTATTCTTTGTTTCAGGTCATGATGACCTTGATTCCCATATTATGTCTGTGCTACCTAGTTTCATGTCAACTTTACATGTGCTAAAGTCATCTGAGAGGAGGGAATCTCAATTGAGAAAAAGTCTGTAGGGCATTTTCTTAATTAGTGATTGATGTTGGGGGACGGCCCATTGTGGGTGGTGCCACCCCTGGACTGGGGGAGTCTGCCAGAGTCCAGCCCAACTTTCTCCCACCTTTCAAAGGGTTCTTGGGTGGAGGATAGAGGAAAGAGAAAATATTGGGTAGAAAGATAGAAAGAGACAATATGAAAGACAGAGACACAGGATAGCTTCAGGTGGGCCCTGGGTCTATATCCAGTCACCCAGTCTTTTATTCAAAAGGGCTTTTTATAATATGCCAAGGGGAGAGGCAAAAGACTTCCCCCTTGCAAGATCAAAGCACAGCATACAGCCAAGTGTAGACCCTTCAAAATACCTGGTAACCACTCCTCTGGCCAAGTCATCCCATTATGAATCCCTGACCCTGAGTAAGGTCTTACTAGGAAGCCTCTGTGGGCCACCACACTGGACAGGTGGTCCTGGGTTGTATAAGAAAGCAGGCAAAGCAAGCCATGAGGAACAAGCCAGTAAGCAGCACCCCTCCATGGCCCCTGCATCAGTTCCTGCCTCCAGGTTCCTGCCCTGTGTGAGTTCCTGCCCTGACTTCCCTCAGTGGACTGTGATGTGAAAGCCAAATAATCCAACCCACAACTTGCTTTTGGTCATAGTGTTTCATCACAGCAACAGTAGTCCTAACTAAAACACTGTCTAATTTACTCCAAGACTTCAGGAACATAAGAGAAGAAAGCATTTTAGTAAGGGACACACAGCCAAACAATGGAAGAGGCCAAAGAAAAGGAGTCTACTTGAAACTGAGGTACAGAAGCAGTCTTAGCAGCTCCCCTTGACCTCGACTTCAGTATTGCTGATCTTCCATTACTCATTATATTTAATCCCAAGAGGATTGTAGCCCCACTATGGGCAGATACCTATTCATTTCGGCCTTGCAGTACAGATGCAAAGCCCCTAAAGTTTGTTTTTTTTTGCTATTTTTGAACAAGTTACTTAACCCTGTGCATCTATGGCGAAAGCGGAGACAATACAGGTACCTCCTCCTAGTGTGGTGGTGAGAATGGAATGGATATTTTATGCCCATTGCTTAGCACAGAGCCTACCCAAAGCAAGCGTTGAATGTGTTTGAACTACAGTGAAGCCCAGCACTGGTCATAAACCTTCTTCCAAAGGGCTCTCATTAGCAACACCATTTGATACTGACAAGTGTGTGTGTGTGTGTGTGTGTGTGTGTGTGTGTGTGTGTGTGTGCCTGCGCATGTGCCCACGTGCATATGTGTGTGTGGAAACTGAAGCTGAAGGAAGATACAGAGTAAAGGAAAGGCAGAGGGGAACAGTGAACTTTTAAACAAGAACACAACACTTGATGGAAAGGTCTATAATTCCTATGCTTTATTAAACTATTCAAAAACAGACTTTGAAATAAAATCAATCGTGTTGAGAAAAAATGGAAAGCCATTTACTTACCTTCCTGCTTCCCTCCCAACCACATTCAACCCACCTCTGAATGACAATGATAGATTTTATTTTCAGCGAGCTGGTAACATAAATTGAGCACTCTTCCTTAGTGTGACAATGAATAAAATGAATAAAATGTAGACTTAGACTCTATAAGTGGGTGTATCTGCAGAATTGAAACTGGCTGGCTAGATAGGGACACACAGGGATGCAGATGTGTCTGTCCTATTGTTCCCAAACTATCAACTATCAAATATAATTTGTAATAAATAGGAAATCATTGCCAAAAATGATGCACTTTTGTTTCCATATTTTCAGGAAAACTTTGCATTTTCCCTGAGTTACAAAACCTTTCCTTGAGAGAAAACATTTTCAAATTAAACATCTGGTGGGGAATCACAGTCAAAATATGTAAGGAACTCAAACAACTCAATGGAAAGGATAGTGGTTGATCATCACCATGAGACTGAGAAGCATCTAGGAGGTTGGTAAAGGACAGATCTGGGTGGGAGTGTGGCTAGAGAGCTTTAGCTGAGGAGAATGAACCCAATCCGGATGTGAACACTATCCCTATGGGGAACTTCGGGTGGGAACCATGGGAGACTGAAAGGGGAGAAATAAGAGAGACTTCTCACACAGGCATCCCACTCAGCCTCCCAGACACCTCAATGGGAATTGCTTTACCCCTCAGGACCCTCTTCACCATGATGAATTCAAACTTTTGAAACTGTGAGGCAAAATATTTCCTCCCTTATGTTACCTCAGATATTTTGTCCCAGGCATAAAAAGCCTACCCTAGGAAGAAAACAGGTAACTTTATTAAAGAGAAGAAAGTGGTCTTTTATGTTTTAAATATAAAGTGTTCTCATAGGCTGTGTGTGTACACTTGTTCTCCAACTAGTGGCACTGCTGTGGGAGGTTGTGAAACCTTTACAAGGTAAGGACTGGCAGGAGGCAGACATCGAGGGCTACCACCAAGTCCTGTTTGCAATTCTGTCTTTGCTTCTTTTTCCTCCCGTGGAGATCTCCCTCATGTTCCTACAGCCATAGAGTCACACTACCTCTCCTTCCCACCATGATGGGCTGAAACTGTGAACCAAAGTAAGCCTTGTCATTTCTGTTGGGGACTTTGTTAGAGTGAGAGAAATCGGTGTCAAGAGTGAGGTTGTGCCTTTTATTGTGTGAGGTTGTGTGTTTATCAGTGATAAACCTGATCATGTAGTCCTTGAGCCTTTGAAACTGGTTTGTGAGAAGAATGTGGAAGAATTGGAAGCTGCAGGCTTGAAAAATAGCAGAATTCTATAAGCAGAATTCTTTACAACTCTGCTGGAAGTTTGGAACACCAGGGTACAAATCGACATACAGACTGTACAGCCTGCATTCATGAGGTTTCAAAGAATAAGGACTCTATCAGGAACAGGATTAGAGGTTGTTCATGTTGCATTCTGGCAAGGAATCTGGACATGTCTGCCTATGTTCTAAAAATGTACGTGAGGCTGAATTTAACAGTAATGTATTCATCTATCTCGGGGAGGAACGCTCAAACAGAATAACATCCAGGCTGTGGCATGGCTACAGGTCGCTGTTTTTAGCCAGATTTACATTGAGAAATAGGGATGAAGTAGAGCCAACAATCTGTCCTGATACACTCTTTTTATGTTTGCCTACTCCTTCCTGTTTTAGAAAGACTGTCCCTAATGCTCTGATCAACATGTGCACTCTCTCTGACATTCAACCATATATTATTATAGGTTGGATATAGAGTATTCCCCAAAAGATATTGAAGGGTTGATTCTTGCAGTGCTCAGAGGTGGGGCTTGACAAGTGATTGCATCATAAGGTCTCTTATTTCATCAATAGATTTATTCCAGTTGTTGATTCAAAATCTGAATGGAGCATTGGAAGGTGGTGGGTATTGCAGAAGGCAATGTGCAAGCTGGGGAAATCTGGTCAGTAGGAGTGTTCTCTGTAACAATAGACCATGTCTCCAGCCCCTTCCAGTCACTCTCTGCTTCCTGGCTACTGTGAGAGAAGCTGTTTGCTCCACCACATTCTCCCTACCATGCTGTTCTGCCTAGACACAACTGGTCTGGGTAACCTGAAACCATAAGCTGGGTAAATATTTCCTCTTTTAAAATAGTATGTTAAATATCTGTCATAGCAGTAGAAAGTCTGATAAACATATACAACCTGTACTTGTCACAAACTTTCAAGAATTTTCCTATTTTTTTTTTTGCTACATCATTGGTTAGTTGACTTGCAAGTACCAAAAATAATGCAGAATCATGTTGTCTAGCACACAGTACTTAAAATAATTCCAGGAACACAGTAGGTGTCGATAAACTTCTGTTGAATGAATGAAGAAATGGATGGATAGAAAATACCTTTTCTGTTTCCTTAAACTAGTAGAGTCTTCTCAGTTTTCTTGTGACCTGGGCATAAAATATAAAATGCCAAGAGAGAAGTCTTAGCTGTCTCTCTGAAGGGTCAAATCTTTAGGCAGGTTTGGGAAAGAATCAAATAGAAAACAATTATGAGCCTGTTTTTTTTTTTATTCTCCATACACAAGGCTAGAGAAATGGATTGGTGGTTAAGAGCACTGGCTGCTTTTATAGAGGACCAGGGTTTGATCCCCTGCACCGATACCACAGCTAACAACTGTCTGTAACTTCAGTTCTAGAGGTTCCAGTGCCCTCTTCTAGCCTCCACAGGAACTGCACACATGTAGTACGCAGACATGCAGGCAGGCAAAAGCACCAACACACATAAAATAAAAACAAATACATCTTTAAAAACGTAGTTCTCTGCACATTGACTCTGACACACAACATTTTCCAAAAATGGTCACAAAATATTTTCTATTCTATATACTCCTCTTACAAAGTGAGTTTGAGATTCCTACTGATAGGTGGGGTCTATATATACGCTGCCTTGAATCCATATACATGTATAACATTATTCTTACAAGTTCCCCTTCAACAACAAAGTACAAGCAAACAAGAAACGAGTCTATATCATGAAAGTGAAAGCCACTTGGGTCATTCATCCTCAGAATCCAGCTACCATCCTGTGAAGACAGCAGAGCAGCTGCACACAGAAACTATACTCAGATGTTCTCCTCTGAGGTCTAGATGAAAGCCAAGAGCAACATCAGGTAATTCCTGAAGATGCTTTCTTGATGAATCCAGTCCCCCAGCACCCAGGGGACCCATGAGCTGTTCTTATCATGATGTGTAAATAAACTCTCAGATCTCTTCTGTCCAAATTCCTAGCCCATAAAATCCACAAGCATAATAAAATCATTTTCAGAGGCCATAGCCTCTGGGTGTTTGTTAAAAACAATAGAACTACTTCGTTGTCATAACAGATCTTGAACTTCTGTACCATCTGGACGAGAGGTAGTTCTAACAGAAGTTTAAAATGTATGGTCAAGGGTGTAACTCGTAATGTGCACTGAGTGGTACTGTGATCGATGGCTCATGAGAGCCAATTGTGTCCATCTCTCCACTGGCTGTGGTTGGTAAATTTATAGCAGGGAAGGTGGCAAACAGTTCAAACCAGGGCTCTAACCACTAATATCTGGTTTACCAGCGTAGCATTGTCTAATGGCTATTCTTGGCTGTCAGCTTCACTAATAGGCTCATATGTTTGAACGTTTGGTCCCCAATTGTTGAATGGTTTGAGAGGATTAGGAAGTTGAGGCCTTGTTGGAGTAGGTGTGGCCTTGCTGGGGAGAATGTGTCACTTTGAGTGGGCTTTGGGGTTTCAAAGGCCAGCACCAGGTCCAATGTCTTGCTCTCTGCCTGCTCCCTGCAGATCAGGATGTAAAGCTGCCACATTGGGCCCCTCTATTTGTGGAAAGGACAGCACTTTGTCCTTACTGGAATGGATACTTATTCTGGTTATGAATTTGCCTTTCCTTTATGTAATGTTTCTGCCAAAATCACCATCCATGAACTAAGCCACTCTAATAAATACCATATATATGTATTATATATATTCATTCTATCAGATTCTATCAGTTCTGTTTCTCTAGAGAATCCTGAAATTGGAAACGTGTATTTTCATGTCTCAATTATGTTTTCACTTTATTGAAAAGAAAAATCATGGAGCATAGATGTTTTTATTAGCACTTCTTTATCCTACGCTGCTTTAATGGACATTTCAAGGTTGAACATATGCCTAAGAACTGCAGTTTGGCCCCCTCTGCTCTAGAAGTCTCCACAAGGACTTCTCTGTGGGCTATTCCATCCCTATTGTGTTCCTGACAGTGCTTAGGAGGGCAAGTGTACCAGGCCTGAGTATTCTGGAAAAGCTAAGTACCCATGATTCCCGAGAGAAAAGCGATTTCCTTTCACCACATAATGTGTGTTTATGGAAAGCTCCTGCTGCCCACAGCTGGTCCATGGGCTGTGGCAGGTTCCAAGGGGGAGGCACAGCAGGCCCCTCATGTTCCTCTCTGTGGGGGCTGAAAGTCCCACACACGGGACTGGGACATGCATGGGAGGATGAGTCAAGCCTGCAGATTAAGCCTCTCATAAAAGCAGGTGGAGTTGAATTATCAAGTCAGTCTCCTGGTGTGTAAGTGGTACTTTCCGATACCTACTTTAATAAATTACATCTCCAGTGTATCATTTGCATAGCTATTAAATATCCTTATTATGAGGATAGGAAATTGAGAAGTGAGGGCTAAAGGCTCAAGCCGTGTGTTAGTTAGCACAGCGGGAATGGCAGAAGTAAAGCCAGCTCTCTCTTCACTTAGTGTTTGAGGGAGAAGCGCTTTAACATCTCAACAGCAGTCCTGCTTCTAACAAATTATCCTACAGATGTGTGCCACGTGGCCCAATTAACAAGAGACTGCATGAGAATGTTCATCATGGCGTTACTTGGGTATGTCAACAGATTACTAGATAAATACAGATGTACACATGATGAGATATTTAAAAGAAAGTTTTTTAAAGAAAGGGACCAAGTGAATTTTAAATATTACCATCACAAAACAAGCATGTGATGTAAAGATGAATCAATTAATTTTATCTAGTAAGCACACACATATATATGTATATGTATCATGTGCCTCACATTGTACTCTATGGATATATAGTTACATTTTGTCAATACACAATAAAATTACAAAGGCAGCAGATTCAAATGCATGCATTGAGGAACATCTCTAAAACACTTTAAAAGATACAGACATAGAACGGTCTCTCTATATATGAAAGAATATATCCATATACACAAGTGTTTGCACAGAAAATATCTAGAAAGATGTGGAAAGACGTGTGGGAGGGACGCGTTAGTTTCAGAACCAGGAATTTAGACTGAAAAAGAGCCAGGCTTTTCATCTCACACAGTTTTGCAGTATTTGTCTTCTCTATCCTGTATGTGTATGTGTGTGTGTGTGTGTGTGTGTGTGTGTGTGTGTGTGTGTGTGTATTAAGCTTAACAAATCACAATGCTAACTCACTAAAAACTCAGTATAGCACGATGAAAGACCTTCCTAGAGTTGAGACGCTTGAATCCCTGCAGGCCTTTTGTTTTCTTTACTTCTCTTGTGCCTAGCAAGATCCCTGGTTACACCGGGCCAAAACTTTGGAGACCCACTGTCATCCCATGTTACTCACAGAGGCGTTTTCCAGAAAGGTTAAGACTGTTTTGTTTATGCCTGAACAGTCTCTGGCGCACAGTGGGTAAATAAATAAACAAGCATGTCAGATGGTGGCTGATCTATAAAGAAAACGCAGCAGAGCAGGCCTAGAATGAGGTACAACTTTTAAGAGCTTATAAGGGAAAGGCTTGTTAAATTGATATTTGAGTGAAGACCTACATGAAGCTATCAGGTGGAGGGGATGTCCAGGCAGATGAGTAGCAAGTGTGGAGGCCCTGGGGTAGAGTGTGCTTAACCAAACAATGAGCTGAATTCCTTTAAAACTTTCCCTTCAAATGGACACAGATCATTCATGGACTTAACACATACATCAGCATGACAGATTTTTAACTATTTCTGGTTTCTTTCATTTCTAGGGTTAAAAGATATTAACCAAGACAACCACTTTATTCTCTCAAGCAAACGTCCCAAGGGAACCAGAATAGACTTAAGTTGGTAGCCTGACAGAATTGGAGTGACTTGGTGCAATAGAGCAAAGTCGATTTCTCTAAGAACAAATGTTGCTTATTAACCACTTTCCAGCATTCAGGGTGATTTTGCCCATGATCCTGAGTGGTAAGACTTGGCTCTTTCTTTATAGTCACTCTCCCAAGAAAGATACTGGGATGGTTCGCTTTGTCAACTTGACACACTCTGGGTAATCTGAGAAGTGTCTCCTTGAGGGATTGTCTACACTGGGTTGGACCATGGGATGTCTGTGGGGGCTTGTCTTAATTCAGCTAATGGCTATGTGAAGACCTAGGCTGATGTGAGCAGCATTATCCCTAGTCAGGAGGGTCTGAAATGTGTAAGAGTGGGGAAATCGAGCTGAGCACAAACAAGAATGTACGCGTCCATTTCTCTCTGCCTTTGACTGTGAATGTGATGTGACCAGCTGTCGGAAGTGCCTGTCTTGACTTCCTCACGGTTATAGACTGTAACAAGGATTGTAAGCTGAAACAAATCTTTCTCTCTGAAGTTGCTTTTTGTCGGGGTATCACAGTTACAGAAACGAAGCAAGAGCAAGCACCCAGTTCACTCCCGCCCAGTGTATCCCTCACTCAGGTTGGATCTGAGTCTGCCGATCCTTGGACCGGAAGCAACAGCCTGTCCACTACATGGTTCTCTTCATCTCCAGCTAGGGGCCCATGCTTCAGCAGCCACTGTCATGACTCCCTTGTAGTGGAGGCTTCTTCCAAGGTCTCATGGTACTTGACCTCTGCTTTATATCTGACACTAGCTGACCAACCTCTTCCCTAAACTGTCACTCCTCTGAACCATCATGACAGGGTTTCCCATTAATCTTGAGCATCCTTTCCTGGTGTCCTCCTTCCCATGCCCCTCCTGTAAATGGCCATGTTCCCAGGTGCTAGAATAGTGTTCAAGAATAGAGTCGTGTGTGGAGAATTCTAAGTGCTTGTGAGAAAAGTCCAAGAAAAGAAGACGAGAGTCTTGTGACCTGAGTTTCTTCAGAACATGGAATTGTTCTTAGAAGGAGGTGTCACGCTCCTCCCAAGTGTAGCAGACAGGAGTGAGTTTACTTCAGCTGTTGTTACTCATGACTCAATGGAAAAACATGTGTTGCCACGTGTGGCTTGCCCTTGCAAATTGGACCCTTTACTCACGTGACTCCTCTTAGCCCTCAGAGAAGAAATTGTCTGATGCTCTGAATAAAGTTGCCTATTGCATGAGACTTTAGTTCACCTCCTTTATCAGCCCCACTCTCCCAGGTCCCACCATCTGTAAGAAGGTGACAGCCAGGGTCTGTCCTTTTTTCTCTCACCACCTGGCACCTAAGATGCTTTCTGCATTCTCCCAGTGTTAACTCCCAGAAAGAGAGGCTATTTCCTCCCTACCTCCTGGCCATCGCCATTGCAACTTGTAAAGAATATCACCTGCTAAGTGTTCAATAGAAACCAACCATAGACAGGAGGGAAAAGAGATATTGGGCGCATGAGGCAGACTCGGTTTGTGTTTGTGTAGTTAGCTGTGGGAATCCGCCTCTTCCCGCGGAGGCACAACTGAAGTGGGGTTTTCACTTCCAAATCAGAAAACTGGAATCTGAACAATCATATTTTACTTCTTCTGAAGGAAGACTTGAATGGCAGATGGGAAAGCAGGGTGCCTAGAGAAAGAGCCATGTGTGACACTCTCCAAGTGTTCAGTGGGCCAGAAGGGAGTCTGTGTGTGTAGGCTGACTGAAAAGCTCACATCCGCCTACAGTTTATCTGATGTAAGCAGCCTAAAGTTGGGGTACTTGAGAGGAGAATTCTGCTTTGGGGTATGTTGGCAAGAAATTCAAAATAAAAAGTCACCAACAAGTCTCTATGTGCCTACCTTGGCCTCATAGCCCCTGAGTCTTACAGCTGGGCACTCCACAAGTGCTGGCAGCCTCTTCTCAAGTGGCAGCAGCTCATGGCAAACATTGCTATTGACTTCCCGGCAGATTTTACTTAGAACGTGTTTCCAGAGAACGAAATAAGAAGTGATAGTTTCTGGAGACAGAACTCAGAAAGTAGTCACCTAAATTGAAATCCCATCTCAAGCACTTTCTTGACAACACACTTCTTAGCACATTTTCTTGATTTCCTTATTAACTGTGATTTGCGGGTAAACTGAGCTTCTAATTCATGGAATCCAAAGGTTCAGTGAATTAATATACTGAAAGGATGTTGGAATCTGGCTCAAAGTTAAGTTCTCAGTGCCGTCCTAACAGGGAGAGGGGTCAGGAGGAACACCTCACATCTCAGCCGTTCTGGTTCTAGGGTCCTACTTTGCTGTGAGCCCAACATCAGCTCATCCTTTCACTGACTCCTCCCCCAAGAGCAATCACATCAGAGGTGCTCATCTCTTGTGACTTTTTTTCCCCCTAAGACCTGAGCAGAAGATCATTCATTCACTGTACTGCTTTATTTCCCCGAGGACAAAACATTTAATAAATCAGAACATTCTTCCACACGGCTCCTAAAGAATATGAAGCCACTTTTCTGAACTTTGATCTATCTTGAGCTAAAGAGTTCTGAGTGCAGAACAATTCTGTAGGCTTGTCTTCTACTTTAGGAATAAGTTCGCTGTTTTGTTTTCCTGCTAGAAGAAGGAAAAACACTTTCAGAAAAAGAGATCTCACGTGAAAGCAGCTGCTTCAGTGATTTTACCCCAGCTTGAAGTTTAGCTAAATGGGACCCAGAGAGATGGATCAGCAATTCAAAGCACACAATCTGCAATCATGGGGGACAGAATTCAAACCAACCCCAGCATACATGTAACAAGCCAGGTGTCCCTTGAATGTCTGAGCCCCAGCTCTAAGGGTGAAGATAGCTGAGACTTGCTGGCTTCTACCCAACCAAGAAAACATTAACCCCAGGGTGGTGGAGGGACCCTGCCTCAAATAAATAAGTAGAAACTGATAGAGGACACCAGATGCCCTCTTCAGCCTCCATGCTAATGCACAGGCATGCACACACACACATACACACACACACACACACACACACACACACACACACCACAGAGTTACACCTGTACACACAAATAAATAAATCTCAAAAAAGTTTAAGTGCACAGAATTTTAAGATGATTTCCTAACACAGTCTGGAGCCATCTATATGACCATCCTGGATCAACAATTCCATAAAAAGCATTCCTCTTGTTTCCTCAGCTTGATACCTGAACTCACCACGAAGCTTTCTGGTTATATAATTCTTCACGAGGCAGAGAATGTCTTTGGTGGTGACATTAAATCTGTGGGAGAATTTGGTAATTACATTTCTTACTGTAAACTCATGAGTTGACATTGTGGTTTACTATCAACCCGTTGCAAGTAGGGATATAAAACAGCCCCAAATGCTGATTGGCTGGGGTTCGGGGTTCCTACTAGTCAGAGTTCCTGCTTCTCTAAAGCCTCCTCAATACTATTTGGATTCCATTTAGACTTCTTTCATATGTGTATGTATTTTAAGAAGCTTCTGCTGCAGTGGGTTTCCATATGGCCCCGAGTTTTAGGTTCCCCCGCCTGTTCCTTCCTTTATCCCGCCTTCCCTTCTCCTCTCTAGTTAATTCTTCCTTTACAATCCACCTCCGCATACACCTCTTCACAACTATATACTCTATTTCCCTCTCCTTGGGAGAGCCTTCCCTCCCCACCAATCCTTTCCTCTAGATCCACCTCTGTGGTTACATGGATTGTAGTTTGCCTATGAAAATGTAGCATCCACATATAAGAGAGTACTTACTGTATTTTTTCTTTTGGAGTCTGGGTTACCTCGCTCAGGATGATTTTTTTTTTCTATTTTCATCCATTTACCTGAGAATTTCACGTTTTTGGTTTTTTTTTTTTTAATGTACCACATTTTCATTGTCTGCTTATCTGTTAATGGACATTCTAGGCTATTTCCAGTTTCTGGCTATTATAAATAGAACAGCAATGAACATTGTTGAGCAAGTGTCTTTGTTGTAGGATGTAGAGTCCTCTGGCTGTATGTCCAAGAGCGGTAGGGCTGGATCTTGAGGTAGATCTATGGCCAGCTTCCTGAAGAACTACCACACTGATTTCCACAGTGGCTGCACAAGTTTGTACTTCCACCAGCAGTGAATAAGTGTTCCTCTTGCTCCAAATCCTCACATGTGTGTGTTGTCGTTTGTTTTATTCATTTTGACCATTTGGATGGGTGTAAGATGAAATCTAGAAGTAGTTTTGATTTTTATTTCCTGATGACTAATTATGTCGACTCTTAAGTGTTTCTCAGCCATTTGCATTCCATCTTTTGAGCACTCTCTGCTTAGATCTGCACCTCATTTTTACTTAGGGTATTTGTTTTGTTGACGTCCATTTTTTTAGTTCTTTATGTATTTCAGTTATTATCCCTCTACTGAATGTGTAATTGGTAAAGATATTTTCCCATTCTGTGGGTCACTGCTTGTCTGGTGACCGTGTCCTTTACCCTAGAGACAGAAGCTTTTCAGTTTCATGAGGTTCCATTTATTAATTCTTGGTGTGCCTGTGCTATCGGCGTCCTGTTCAGAAAGTCTTTTCCTGTGCCAGTAAGTTCAAGACTATTTCCTGCTTTCTTTCCTATCAGATTTTGGGTATCTGGCCTCAGATTGAGGCCTTTGATCTATTTGGAGTTGATTTTTTGTGCAGGGTGATAAGTAAGGGTTTATTTGGATTCTTCTGCGCGCAGCCATCCAGACTGGCCAACACCATTTGCTGACGATGCTGTCTTCTTTGCAGTGTGTATCTGACTGCCTTGTCAAAAGTGAGGTGTCTATTACTGTGTGGACTTATGTCTGCACCTTCAATGTGATTCCATTGACCAACATGTCTGTTTTTATTCCTATAGCTCTGTAGTACAACTTGAGATCAGAGATGGTGAGACCCCCAGCAGTTCTTTCATTGTTGGGGATTGTTTGGGCTACTGGATTTTCTGTGTTTTCATGTGAAGCTCAAAATTGCCCTTTCAATTTGTGAATAATTGTGTTGGAATTTTGCAATGAATTGAGTTGAATCTGTTGACTGTTTTTAGTAGGATGGCCATTTTCACTATATTAGTCCTACTGATTCCTGAGCATGGGAGCTCTTTCAAACTTCCTATGTTTTCTTCAGTTTCTTTCTTCAATGTCTTAAAGTTTTTATTATACAAGTCTTTAACTCGCTTAGCTAGATTTACCCTAAGATATTTTTTGAGGATGTTGTGAAAGGTTTTGTGTCCATGATTTCTTCCTCATTCCATTTGTTATTTGTATATAAGAAGGCTACTTAATTTTCTGTGTTAATTTTGTATCCTCACACTTTGTTGAAAGTATTTATCAGCTGTAGAAGTTTCCTGATGGAGTTTTTAGAGTCATTTACATATACAATCATATCATCTGCAAATAAAGATACTTTGACTTCCTCTTTTCCTATTTGTATCCCCTTGATCTCCTTCAGTTGTCTCATTGCTCTAGCTAAGATTTCAAATACTACATTGAATTGGTATGGATAGAGTTGACGACCTTGTCTTGTTCCTGATTTTAGTGGAATTGCTTTGAGTTTCTCTGTTTAAGATGATGTTGGCTGTGGGCTTGCTGGAAATCGCTATTATGTTGATTCCTTGTATTCCTAGTCTCTCCAGTACTTTTATCATGAAGAGATGTTGTATTTTGTCAAAGGTCTTTTCTACATCTAATGAGATGATCATGTGGTTTATGTTTTTCAGTTTATTTGTGTGGGGGGTTTACATTTATTGATTTACATAGGTTGAACCGTCCCTGCATCTCTGGGATGAAGCATGCTTTATCATGGTGGATGATCTTTTTGATGTGTTCTTAGATTTGGTTTGCAAGCCTTTTGTTTAAAAAAACTTTGAATCTATGTTCTTGAGGGAAATTGGTCTGTAATTTTCTTTGTTGGGTCATTGTTTGGTCTAGGTATCAAGGTAATTATGGCCTCATTAAAAGAGTTAGTCAAAGTTCTTTGGTTTGTATTTTGCAAAATACCTTAAGGTATATTAGCATTAATTCTTTTCTGAAGGTCGGGTAGAATTTTGGGTTGAAACCATCTGACTCTGGGCTTTTTACTTTTTGGTTGGGAGGTTTTCGTTACTGCTCCTGTTTCACTGGGGATTATAGCTCTGTTTGAATTTCTTATTTGATCTTGATTCAACCTTGGAAGGTCATATAGATTCGTTGTATTGTTTTGTTGTCATTTCTGTTTCATTGATTCCAGCCCTGAGTTTGATTATTTCTTGCCATCTACTTCCCTTGAGTGTTCTTGTTGTTCTTTTTGTTCTAGAGCTTTCAGGTGTGCTGTTCAGTTACTAATATGAAATCTCTCCAATTTGATGTCGGTACTCAGTGCTATGAACCTGCCTCTTAGAACCACCTTCACTATGCCCCATAAGTTTAGGTATGTTATGTTTTCATTTCATTCCATTCTAAAAAGTTTTTAATTTCCTCCTTAATTCTATATTTACCCATTTTTTTTTTTAGTTTCCATGAGTTTGTAAAGTTCCTGTTGTTTCTTTTGTTGGTGATATCCAGTTTTAATTCATGGTAGTCAGGTAGGATACAGGATGTTATTCACTTTTCTTATATCTGTTGAGACTTGATTTGTGTCCAAGTATGTGATCAGTTTAGGAGAAAGTTTCATGAGCTGCTGAGATAAAGCACATTCTTTATTGTTTGTTGGAGTGTTCAGTAAATATCTGCTACATCAATTTGATTTATGATATTATTTAGCTCCAGCATTTTTGTTTGGTTTTTGACTGGATGACTATTGGCAATAGTAGAGGTCAATACATGTGAGGGTCAATACATGATTTTAGCTATAGTAGTGTTTCTTTTATGAACTTGGGTTCCCTTGTATTTGGTGCATAAATGTTTAGAATTAAAACATTCTCATGATGGATTTTTCTTTGATGTGTATGCAGTATCTCTTCTGATTAGTTTTGGTTTGAAGTCTATTTTGTCAGATATTAAAATGGCTACAACAGCGTGCTTCTTAGGTTCATTTGCTGAGAATATCTTTTATTATCCTTTTACCCTGGGGTGATGTCTATCCTTGATGGTATGGTGTATTTCTTGGATGCAGCAGAAAGATGCATGCTGTTTTCTAGTCCATTCTGTTAGTCTATGTCTTTGTATTAGGGAATTGAGACAATTAATGTTGAGAGTTATGAATGAGCAGTGTTTGTTGATTCCTGTTATTTTGTTGTTATGGTGTGGGGTTTTTCCCCCCTTCTTTTGATTTGCTAGTCTGGGATTATTTATTGTGTTTTCTTGGGTGTTGTTAAACTCCTCAGATTGAAGTTTTCCTTCTAGTATTTTCTTTAGAACTGGATTTGTAAATAGGTAATGCTTAAATTTTGGTTTTATACTGGGATGTTTTTCTTTCTTCATCTATTTCAATTGATAGTTTTGCTGGGTGTAATAATCTGGGCACCCACCTGTGGTCTCTTAGAGTTTGTCCAGGCCTTTCTGTCCTTTAGACTTTCCACTGAGTCAGGTGTCATTCTAATAGGTTTGCCTTCATATATTACTTGGTCTTTTCCCCTTGCATCTTTAATATTCTTTTGTTGTTGTTGTTGTTCTGTACATTTCACATTTTGATTATCATGTGTTGTGGGTCATTTCTTTTCTGGTCCAGACTATTTGGTGCTCTGGATGTTTCTTGTACTTTGATAGGCATCCCCTTATTCAGGTTAAGGAAATTTTCTTCTATTATTTTGTTGAAAGTATTTTCTGTGTCTTTAAACTGGGTTTCTTCTCCTTCCTCTATTCATATTAGTCTTAGATTTTGTCTTTTCATAGTATCCCAGCACTCCTGAATATTTTATGCCTGGAGGTTTTTAGATTTAAAATATTCTTTGACTGTGGTATCCATTTCTTCTACCTTGTCTTAGATGCTTGAGATTCCATGTCTTTTACTCTGTTGGTGAGTCTTACCTCCAAGGTTTTTGTTTGACTTCCTGGTTTGTTGTTGTTATTGTTGTTGTTGTTGTTGTTTTTCATTTACAGTTTTATCTCAGTTTGGATTTTCTTTAGTGATTATATTTTTTTGGTTAAATTCTTTCATGTCTTTTATTACTTCATTCCACTGTGTTTTCAAATACTTCATTAAGGGATTTATTCATATCCTTATTCGTCATAGCTATTTTGAAGTCTTTGTGTTGTGCTTCAGTTATACTGTATTTCTTACAGCCTTCTGTAGTAGGATTACTGGGTTCTAGTGGAGACATATTGTATCAGCTGCTATTGGTTGTGCTTTTGTGCTGGTGTCTAGGCATCTGGGGTTAGGATTATTATTCTAAGTGCTGATATCTGGTTGGGTGGGTTTTTTGTTCTTTGGTTTCTGTTGTGTAGGAGCCCAAATTACTCAAGGACAGAGAATCTGAGCTTGCTTTACCCAGCAGGGCTGCATAATGGGATGATTTGACCATGGGTGTGTTTACCAGGTGTTTGGAAGGGTCTACACTTGGCTGTATGGTGTGCTTTGATCTTGCAAGGGAGAGGTCTTTTGCCTCTCCCCTTGGCATTGTTATAAAAAGCCCTTTGAATAAACAAAGTGACTGTTGGGTATTGACCCAGGTCCTCCCGAAGCTATTTTGTGTCTCTGTCTTTCTCATCGTCAGCTAGGTCTATCTTTCTATCTGATATTTTCTTATCTCTCTCTCCTCCACCTAAGAACCCTTCAAAAGGTGGGAGTAGGTTGGAGCTGGACTCCCATGGACTCCCACTCTGTTGGCCTCTCTGGATCTTATGGAAAATGTAGTGGCTGTGGGTTGCCTGGTAGGGAGTGCTTCTGCAGGTCAGTTGGTGGAAGAGAGAAATAGAAGTGGCCTAGGAGAAAAACTGATGAGGCTTCAGGATAAAGCTAAAGAGATCCTGTTTATACCTAGAGGTGGAGTCCACAGGAATGTGGGGGTATAGTGGGAAGAGGGGATCCTGCATATAGGTCACAGTAAAGCAAATTATGTGGGAAGATAGTAATTGATAAAGGTTCAAACCTTGGGTCTGAACCAAGAGCTAGAGTCTCCGGTAGATAGAGCTGAGGTGTATGGGGGGCGTGGGGGGGGCCCCGCAGCTGTAAGCAGGTTGTTATGGGGCTGAGGGTGAGAATGGAGAGGTCATAATAGAAGACAGGAAAGACAGTGTGAATCACATACCCAAGTCCCCATCAGAAGGGGCCACTGGGGGGTTCCATGTAGAAAGTGTTTCTAGGTACAGGGATGTGGACACAAAGGAATGGGCATGGGCTAGAAAGGGGGGCCGAGAGGGTCAACAGGAAGGAGGAAAGCAACTGTCATTGTACCCCATATACTAGAGGCCTTATCTCCAGCAAGCTAGGTGGAAGGTAATAGTGCATGGCTCAATTGTGTGCCTTCCAAAATGAACAAGAGGAAATGCTGGGACTGATTGCATGGCATGTGATGCTAGGAGCTCACCAGGGTTACTCTTTGGGTCAGGCTTTCTCCTCTATAACAATTTCTCCTTGTAATTGTTGCCATTTGTGTAGCTACTTCAAACCCCACTGGCTTTAGCCTGTTTTAAACATAAGAAGTTCCTTGTCTATAAGTGTTCTCTTCTTGGTCCACAGGGAACAGAGGAATCCCCAAATGATTGAAATCCTGAGTCAATGTGTACAGTTGACATGGGCAGGACCATGTTCAGGACACAAAAGCCCCAGCCACAAGGGAATTACAAAAGCCTTACTTGAGTGAGGCTGAAGAGGAACGGCAAAGCTCTCCTTAGTGGTCTGAGTCTGAGTGTTTATGAATGATTGATCAGTGTGCGAAAAGACTAGAAACTGAGACTGCTCCCCTACAGACACCTCCTACTAAGACTAGCTGATCCTCCCACTAGGCTACCCCTAATAAACGTGCTGAGGCTCTGAGCTGAGGTGGTATCATTACCATTTCAGTTTATGATATTTTTATAGCAACCCAAACCAAGACCACTTCTTGCAGGGATCTCTATCTGCATCTATCAAATAGATGAAAGTGCTTGGGCACTTCGAGACATTTCCACAGTGTGACTCATGATCCGAGACCATCCTTGTGATATTTTGACAAAGAATGTGGCTGCTTATTGCTCTTGTCAAAAAAAAAAAAAATCTGCCTGAGGCTAAATTGAAGGGTTTTTGATTAATAACATTAGCAAAGATGATTTCAAGACAACTTAGTACTGACTGTGTCACATGATTATTAGTGATCATTCTTGTGCAACTCCACAGTGAAAAAGAGCAAAAAAGAAATACAAAATGCACAGTTTGAAGAGAAAAGGAGTACCAGAAATTGTAATGTTGGAGCCAAGTCCTGTGCTCAAGGAGATGAGAGTTTAAAGAAAGGCCTGATCTAAATGGAATGAAGAGACTGTGAGCCTCAAGGCAAGACCCCACCCAGCTAAGTTTCTAACTTGTGAAAAAGAATTAAAGAAAAACTTATGCAACAAAGAAACTCGCCAACAAGTCAAAGTCTATGCAAATCTTAGTCATAGAGGGGACAGGGACCAGCCCCAGAAAGCAACAGAATATGGTAGCTTTGACCACATGGTTCTGGCTTTATCAAGGATACAGGAGTAAATTCGTTGTGGACTCTTCCTCTGTGGTTAAGTAAAGCTGCCAAAGCCAAATGTGTGTCAGAGGAACGCATGCATAGAGGCTTGGAAAAGCCACTGTGTGAAGTTGTGAAAATGAGGCCTGGTTGCATTGGAATCCCCAAGATGTTGGAGAGGCCAGAGCCATGGGATATATACCAAGGAGAACTAAAGACAGAGTGTGGGACCAGCCCAAGAGAGAGAAGTGTGTTTCAGTCAACAAAGCTGGGAAGAATAGGATGCTGTGGGATGTTCTGTATGACAAATATGTTAATAAAGCACTGATTGGCCAGTAGCCAGACAGGAAGTATAGGCGGGACTAACAGAGAGGAGAATTGAGGGAACAGGAAGGTGGAGCAGGAGACTGTCTGGAGCCGCCACCAGAACAAGCAAGATGTAAGGTACCAGTAAGCCATGAACCACGTGGCAAAGTATAGATTAATAGAAATGGGCTAAATATAAGAGTAAGAGCTAGACAATGATAGGCCTGAGCTAATGGCCAAGCAGTTTAAATAATATAAGAGTCTGTGTGTTTATTTTGTAAGTGGGCTCTGGGACTGGCAGGACTTTGTAGCTGGAGACTGGTGGGACTTGGGAGCTGGAGAGAACCTCTCCAGCAACAATAGAAGATATGACAAGCCATCTAATAAGCACTTTGACATCAAGCTTAGAGATTTAAAAAAAAATGGAGTTTTCCCTGATGGGTTTCTGTCTTTCTTTGGTCCAGTATATCCTCACTATGCCCCATTTCCTCCCTTGTGGAATGGTCATGTATATTCTGTGCCATTGTGTGTTGGAAGTATGTGATCTGCTTTTTGATTTTGATTTTGAGCGGGTTTCAGAGGTTGCTTTGAGTCTCAGAAGAGACTCTGGACTTTTAAACAATGCTGAGATTGTGAATGCTATGGGGACTTTGGAAGGTGGACTGAATGCATTCTGCATTATGACGTGAATAAAACCCCAAGGGGGCCTGGGAGTGGAATGTGAAGTTTGGATGATAATGGCCCCCATAGGCTCATGTGTTTGAATGCTTGGTCCTCAGTTAGTGGAATTGTTTGAAAAAGATTAGGAGGTGGGCCTTGTTGGAGGAGGCGTGTCCCTGGGGGTGGGCACTGAGGTTTTCAAAAGCCCATGCCAGGCCTAGTCTCTCTTTTTGCCTCTTGCCTGTGGATCAGGATGTAAGCACTCAGCTACAGCTCAAGCCCCATGCCCGCTTACCTGCACTGCTTCCTGCCATGATGGTCCTGGACTAACTCTGAACTGCAATCAAGTCCTTAATTAAATGCTTCCTTTTATAAATTGCCTTGGTCATGGTATTTCTTCACAGCAACAGGACAGTAACTGAGACAGACTTAGAACTGAAGCTCAGTTGGGGGAAGAAGTGAAGGGAACTTGTAGTTGTGAGAATTCCTAGCATCATCAAGGGGCAGGGGGAGAATGAAATGGCAGGGGCCAGGTCTGCCTGGACATCAGTTCAGCTACAGAATCTAGCAAAGGAAACTGAGAACAGGACCCAGAAAAGCAGAAGGAAGCCTACATGGATGACACCATGGATGTCAAGAGTAGGAAGTGCTCTAGGGAGGGGGGTATACCTCTAAGAGCTGCTGCTAAGGGTCAAGTTGAAGTTTCTACTAACCCTTTCTTGGAAATAATCTACTATAGAATTGGAATATCTATTTTTAAAGGCTCTCTGGATTTACAATATAAATTCCAGTTACATTCAATAAAGAAAAGTTGCAAAAATTACTTATTCGGCGCCAAAATAGAGATTTTTTTTTTTTTAAAGCACATAGTTGTTCATCCAGAAATGTCTTTCCAATGCCAAGCATTTTAATGTTTTCAAATATCTCAGTGTTTGGCATCATATAAACCAAATGGGCAGATGTTTAGCTTTCTATTTCCCTCACAAATCATCCTGGCATTTACAAATGTGCAAAATAATCTAGAACTTTCCATAACTTGCTGACCCACATTGCCATCTTCTTCACTAAAAGCCAGGGTTTTTCTCTGGACCTCCTCTTTTTATGCACTGTTAGTTTCCGAAGTCTCTTAGCATGGCATCTGACAGTGTTCTGAGACTTACAGATAAAATGCCACATGCATTCCCTCCCACCACATAGCTGAATCCAGATGAATTTTTAGTCAGTAGCATAAGCGCTCCAAGTTCCCCATATTGGGTTTTGCCTGTTGCCAAGGTGACAAAACCCTGGGAATAGTTTCTATTCCAAAGCACACAGCCAGACTTCCATCACTATGATCTATCCCATTCCCTGTTTAATCTCAGCCCCAGGAGACAACTCAGGGATTATACAGGGTTGCACACCTGCCCTTCCATCAGCCATCAACAGGGCCATGGTGTCATAATGTAGAAGGAACCCTGGGGAACTCATGCAATCAACCCCCACCCCCTTTCCACAAAATTGTTAACCTAACCCCAAGTAACTGAGTACTCTCCATATTTAAAAGACATCCCCTTCCTTCCAACAGAGAAGATTCTAACACACAACTCCCAGTACTGATCAGCTTCCACCCTGAAGGACCCCTGGGTGACCCAGCATCAACGCCCATTGCATTTGGAGATCAGCATTGGCAGATAGATATGGAAGAAAGTGACCTAACACCTAGGGATGACTCAGACAGAATACTTGGAATTCTGGAAAGTACTGGGGGGGGGGGCAGGGAATGAAAACAGAAAAGCACAGCCAGTTCATCAAATGTTTTCCAAATTAGATTACTCATGCCTAAGAGAGCCCAGAGGTCATAGAGTGTCCTCTCAGGTCAGTTCTGGGGAGTTGTGGGGTTAGAATTGTCACTCATTGTACTCTTTTTACATGCCTCTTTCAGTTAAACTCCCAGGGGGAGAAAACGTAATGATGTGAACCGTGTCTGCTTGACTCCAGTCTTCTTTGCTGTAATGAACACTTGAAGAAAATTGCCTTTAAAAAGAGAGCAGTTTTTTCACTTTTCATGGTTTCCTACAGGGGTTACAGGAGGAATAATAATGTTCAGAAACCATCTATTCAGCCAACCTTTCATCAACATTTATGAAAGACCTACTATGTGCTATGATGAATGATAAATACTTGGCAAGAAAACATCTTTGATACCACCCAGTGTGTGGAACAGCCACTAAGGTTCAGCAGCTGAGCTGGGCAGCATGATCTTGAACCAAACGCCGCCAAGGTCCTCCCAGGGCGTAGTGAAGGAACCAAAATGTCTGTAACAGCTCACCAGCAGCAGTGAGGAGAGGGCTGGGGGACTAAGAAGGTTGTATCTCCCCTTACCCAAAGACAAAGACTCTTTGCTGACCTCTATTCACTCGTTAAAACCCAACCCACATTATTTATTTGGCAGAAGTTTTCCTGTCACTTCTTCCTGTCTTTCCCCCTCCCTCCCCTCCCTCTTCAGATGTTTCTGGCTCTTACCACATCTATGACAAGTTTCTGAACTGAGTTTCACATAGCCCTGCAGGACAGTAATCACACGGGTTTATTGGTCAGCTAAGGTAGAACACAGATACTCAGCTCAAGCAGCCAGGAAACAAACCAAAGGAGGAAGGGGCCAGGGACAAGACATATTCTTCAAGATGTGTCTCTAAGCACCCATTTTCTCCAAATATGCCTGTTTTTTAACTCTATCAGCTGGCGACCAAGCCTTAGTACATGTCTTTCAGGGATACCTCTGAGCCAAAGCAAGCAGAACACATTATACTAGGGTTTGGGAGTACCTTGATTGCCTACCACTGACAGTCAGGACTCAAGGGCGGGGTCTCCATCTTATCTACACCAGATCCAGCAGAATATTATCCACATCAGTATGTGGCTGAGTAATGAAGGCATTGCATGGAGAGGAACTCTGGGACACAGACCCCAACAAAGGTCACAAAGAAAGAATAAGACTTGGAAGTCAACTGCAGAGCACCATGACAATACCAAGTATTTCCTATGTGCCAGACACGATCTCCACTCTTTATATGTAGACCTGAGCAGTCCTCATATGAACGAGGGAGCAGTTCCAGGTGGGCAAAGTCAATTGCTCCCCAAAGCAAATCTAGCAGATGATAGAGGGAGGATTTGAACTTGGGCAGTCCTACATGTTTTGAGCTCTTGTCTTGTATGTGAAACAGCTTCAAAGACAGTGTTTCAAAGACAGTGTTCTGGGCTAGATTTTGCACTCCAAGATCTCAGTACCTCAGAAGGCAAGTGTATTGATAGATACAATCTTAAGAAATGATTGTTTCAGAATGGGATAACTAGAGTGATCCAAACTCAGTCTGAATGGAGTCTGGAATATGAAATTTAGGCACACGAAGAGACAGGGTGTGTATGCAGAGGAAATGCCATATGGTGACACCAGAAGAAGACAACCATCTTCAAGACAAGCTCAAAGGCCTCAGCAGAAACCAACCCTACCCACACACCTTGGTCTTGAATGTTGTCTGATGTCCTGAACTGAGACAGTCCTGGGCCCCCTCAGGCTGTGCTGTCTTACTATAGTGATCCCAGCAGAGTGAGTCCCAGGCAGCTGAACCATCAAAGACTTGGGTCACCAAGGGAAGAGTGAGTCTAAGGAGAGCAGGCCAGTACCTTCCATACTTAGGTTCTTGGTGTCACAGTGAATAGATGACTCCACCACAGTTCCCAGAGGCCCTCTCTAGTCTGGAAGGGGCCAGAGTCCAGGGCCCTGAACTGGAGTTTCCTTGCATTCTTATATTCCATGGCATGTTCCCATGAGGCTTTTCTGTTCCTGTCTCATTGTGTGCTCATCAGGCTGCCAGGCATTGGGGGCACAGTGGGCAGGTGGGGAAGTGTAAGCTGCAGGTGGGAAGTCCTTGGAAGACTCTGAGGTGGGGCCACCGGTCAGAGCAGTCATTGGAATCTTGATGGGATCATTTTACAGCTCACAGTCACCCTCCCTTCACCCTGCCTCTGCCATCTGGTCCCCTTATGCTTCCACAGAGGGCTAGTGGCTTCTTTGTCTAAGTACATTTGTCAATGGCTTATAATATCTCTTGTCATGATCAAAACATTTACTCTCACATTAGACAAACTTCTGGAAACTTGGAAGAAAATGACCTTCCCCCACTGGTTTCTCTTTAACCTGAACTTCTGATAATTGTGGGTTTTTTAAATCAATTAATTAAAATAAATGACCCAAAATTCCTAAAACAATATAATTCTACAGTTCCATTTAATGCTGGATAATCTAAACACATACTTTATTTAAATATCTTCATTAGATCAGATTCGCTCTCATGCAGGTGGAACAGGGGCATGGGATAGAAGTGACTTCACCTCCCTTGAAGCCCAAATTGAAAAAATCCCATGTCTTTAATTCCTCCTCCTCCTCCTCCTCCTCCTCCTCC
>CABHPQ010173219.1:0-24170 GCA_902168405.1 Peromyscus aztecus | reverse complement strand
TGTGAGTGTGTGAGTGTATATGCATATGAGTGTGTAAGTGTGTATGTGTGTGTAAAGTGGAGGACAGGAGTCTAAGGTGGGTGTCCTCCTCTATCACCCTCCCTTTTTAATTTTTTTCAAGACAGTGTCAATCACTGAGCCCATTGCTCACAGATTGGCTAGAATGGCTGGCCAGCGGATTCTGGGAATCTCCCCCATCTCTACCTCAGCACTGGGGTTACAGGTGCCCCGGCACACTTGGCTTTTACACTGGTGTTGGGAGTGTGAACTCAGGTCCTCATGCTTACACTTTATCCACTGAGCCAGCCCCCTAGCTCCTCTTTCCTCTCTTCCTGTCTGGGCAGTGAGTCTACACGAGCAAAAGACGGAGAAGAAACCTCTTCCAGTTGAACACAATACCGATTTTTTTGTTGTTGTTGTGTTTTGTTTTGGCATGCAGGGCCTTCGTGGGAGAGAGTTGGTATGACAGCCATTATAGTCATCAAGACACATTTAGCAACCACCTTTATAGATGGGACACTGTATGAGGAATTGTGCAGGACACAGGGGAGCCTTTCACAAAGACAGGAACTAAGAAATGCCGGAGCAACAAAAGCTTGTTGATGTATGCAATGCTTCTTAAGAGTTCATGAAACCCAGGCTTCTGCTAAATGACATAGCAGAACATGGAGAGACCCCAGTTCCCATCCCACATGGCTTTACTGTGGGCTGAGTTGGATTTAAATGAGCATAGGCGATTTCATCCACAGATGGGGGATTCCATCTCAGAAGCATCCTATGGAAAAGATGGAGAAGCCATGAGGACATCCTTCCTGCTCGCCTGGGACTAAAAAGAGGACAGGGGTAGAGTTCAGATGTAGAACACTTGCCCAGCGTGTACAGGATCCTAGATATATTCACTTATGCTAAATACATCATAACCAATGTATGAGTCCTTGGAAGCCCAGGCCCAAAGGTGCACAACTGGAAGCCACTGAACATCTGGAGATGGTACAGTTCCTATATGCCAGGGAAGAGCTGGGGTTAAGTGCAGCATGAAGGGGAAGGTGTACACTGATATGTGGTGAAACCGGAAGTGGGCGTTTTGTATGAGGCCTCTGTCTAAAGAGGCAGGCTACAGTAAGCTCTACTCAGCTGGGTTGTCCGGACAGATTGCTATTGCAAGATAGGTGTCCAAAGCACGCCACCATGACCCAAACACTTAGCAGAGACTGGCTAGTGTATACCTTTCAGACTTGGCATCAGGGACTGGAGCCCTGGGTCTGTAGTTGCTGTTCCCTGGAGGCCCAGCAGCCTCTGGCCTGAACAGATCACAGCTTATTTGCAGCCTGCATGTGGATAGGTACTTCCTGTCCCAGGTGCCATCCAAGGGCACAAGAGGGAGTGTAGTTGGATGCTGGGTTTCACATCACCACAGCAGCTGAGCAAAGTCACTTAAATTTTCTGCTTCTATTTCTTCATGTCAATGGGCCATTCCTCCATCTTGCCTTGTTGGTTGATCAAAGGCTAAACTCCTGGAATATTCACAGGATCCAGGGATCCCAGCACATTCAGGGAGCATTAGGTATTCATCAGTTATCCTGAAGGTTCTAGCTATGCATACAAATTCACTGAGCTCTAACATCTAGACTGGTGTACAAGACCATTAGGCTGGGTGGCAGTGTGGGAAGCAGTCTCTAGGACCCGAATGTGTTTAAACAAACACGACATTCTATGTGGCTAATGTGACTCAATAGGTGTCCCATGTATTTTTATACTTTAATGGTAAAATTAAAATATATTTTCCCAGAATATCAGAGTACCAGCTGTCAAGTAAGGAAGGAAAAAAAAAAAGCTCAACACACAAATTGTATTCATAGATGAGGGAATGTGGGATGCCTGAGTGCAGCGGGTAGGAAAAGGAGTTCTAATGATACAGAGTTCCCCCTTAGCGAAGCCTTACTCTCATTGTTTGGATGTTAGGATCACAAGGATTGTAGCAGAATCCTAGCGGTCAAAACAAACAAGTGTGTTTTCCTGAAAATGTCTGCTAGAAAAATTTGAAATTGATTCATTTAGTCAGCAAACCCACTGCAGACCATGCTTCGTGTGCTGTTCAAGGGGATGGAGAAAATGAGCAAGTCAAAAGATGAGCGCGCCACACTAGGCTGCGTGCTCATGCGTGACTCACAGCGGAGCGAGAGGAGGGTCCCCCCACAGGCTGTGGGACTGGATGGCGCTTGAGAAAGCATCTTGGGGCTGGGAAGATTCCTTGGTCGATAAAATAATTGCCTAGCAAGCATGAGTACCTGAATTTGGATCCCCAGCCCGGAAGTCAAGCATGGTGGTATGCACACATAATCCCAACACTGAGGAGGCAGAACTGGTAAGACCTCAGGATTTGCTGACCAACCAGTCTAGCCAAAGAGGAGAACTCCAGGCTCAGCAAAAGACCCTGTCTCAAAAACTTAAGATCACATGCTGGTTCCTGGTGACCTGAGTTCCATCCCCAGAATTTACAGTGAAAGGAGAGAATTAACTCCCCAAAGTAATCCTCTCATTCCCATGCTCACACCCTAGCACACATGCGCCTGCCTCAGTCACACACACACACACACACACCTGCATCACACACACCCCTCCACGATAATAGTAAACGAAATAATTAAAAACTGAGGTGGAGAATAATTAATGAAGATACCTCCAGTCAACCTCTGGCCTCCACAGACAGACACCAACATACATATGCACACGTAAAAACATGTACATACACCATACCCATATAAGGTCACTTGGAGGTGTTCCCAACTTAAAAGGTGAGTGATAATTAGCTGTGGAAATAGTATTTGGCTGGTGGGTATTGTACCGAATTTTTCCGTGGTTGTCCTAAAATATCCTGGTAAATGCAGCTTAAGAGAGAAAAGGTTTGTTTTGGTTCGGTGTTCAAGGTGACGGTAGTGCATCGTGGTGAGGAAGCTGCGGCGCCAGGAGCTTGAGGGAACTGATCACATGGCCGCTGTGGTCAGGAAGAGACTGGCAGACACTCCTGCTCAGGAGGCATGGGCATGGTGGAGGAAGAGGTATGTCACCAGGGGTGGCCTTGGAGGTTTCAAAAGCCCATCTCACTCCCAGTTAGAGCTCTTTCCCTCCCCTTCTCTCTCTATCTCATGCTTGTGGATCACAGGTGAGCTCTCAGCTACTGCTCCAGCTCCATGCCTAACTACCGCCATGCTCCTCGCCATGACCATCATGGACTCGAGCCCTCTGGAGCCATGAACCCCAAATTAAACGATTTCTTTTACAAGTTGCCTTGGTCAGGGTGCTTTGTCACAGCAATAGTAAAGTAATCGAGACAGGAAATAGCACGGTCTACCTGTAGGGTGAGTCTGCCCACCTCAACTGACCTAAATAGTCTAATAGATTAAGGGTGGAACCTCCCATAATGGGATGGGCCCTTCTCTATCAATTAGCAATCAAGAAAATACCATACAGACCAATATAACCGAGGCAATTCTTCAACTGAGGTTTCCTTTCCCCAGATATATCAAGCTGGCAGCCAGGATTAGCCTTCGTAGGAGATTTAGAGGTATCCCATAAGAAAGAGCAAATGTGTATAAGTGAAAGTCTAGGCTCTATGAATATGTGTCCTATAAGAATAACTCTAAGATAGACATGTTTCTTAAGATGATAAGGCCTCTGAAGTCAGCTCACATTATTCAGTCTCTATTTATGCATAGTATTTTTTTTTCCTCTGAGCAACCCCCTCATATAGGAAAACACACACACACACACACACACACACACACACACACACACGGAGAAATCACTGCTGACAGTATGATGTACACCCTTACATTCTTTGTCTTATCTCTGCTCCAACCATAGATTGTGAAATATATTATTTGTATTATCCAAATACCCAAGACAATAGTACTATTATACTTCATAATATTGTAATGCCATGAATATACAGCATCATGTATTTAGTCAACCAGGCTATAGTACACAAACTTTAACTTATACTTTAAAAGGGCATTTTACTTTTACTTATTTCCTGGGTTTCTAAAATTTAGGTTAGTATGACCAAGGGTGTGTGTGTTTCAATAGTAATAGTTATTTCTTGAATATATTGCTATAATTGACAGTAAAATCATTAACAGATAAAATTACTCTTCTCATGTCCTGATCCATGCAGGGCCTCTAGCTCTGTAAGTTTGGCCAGTCTTGTGGGTCAAAAGGCTTATCATTTTAGTTTTCACATTCTTCAGTATTAATCAAGAAAAGCAAGTTTACATTAACGTAGGAAAACAAGGGGGGAATTTTCCCTCTTTTTTCTTCATTGACTTTCTCCATTTTCCTGACTCTCAATTTTATACAAGTTTGTAATTGTCCTGTCTTCCATGTACGCACACGTTGTTGTAACCCTGTGTATTACATGAGTCTATTTCCCACTGGCTTGTAACACCAGTGAGGTGACCCCTGTTACCTCAGCTGAGCTACAACTCCCTTTTCCGAAATTCCCTTCCCTGTGTGATTCCAGGAAGAGACAGTTTTTTTTTGGGGGGGGGGAATCCTGGAAGTTGATCACGACACAGCTGTGCTTTGAAGGTCACTGTAGGGTGCAGGGTCCTGTGCCAGCTCCTCTGGGCTTCTGGCTGGGACAGCCCCCAGAGCTGCTGCTCCTTGTCTGAGTACTAGGCCTGACATCTGTGTCGCACAGCACTCCATACAGCTCTCCTACAGCCTCAAGGGGGTGGGGGAGAGAACAGATCTGGCCCTGCTGTTTCTCCCAATGTCCAGTTCTGCCAGTTCCGGGTCCAGGTTACTGACTGTGGGCCAGACTGAGACGCCACCCCCGCTGTCAACCCCTAACATGGCTTCCATAAGATCTCACTGCTGAGCAAGGCCTAAGTCCCAGACTCAGACCTTTACATCATGGTTTCTTAACCACATTGCTATTGACGTTGGAAGTAGCCGACTCTTGGCTGTGGGGACTACCCTGTACGTTACAAGATGTTAGCAACATCCTGTCAACTCTGCTCATTATGTCCAGTACCATCTGCATCCTAGCTGTGCCTACAAAGAGACTGTCCAGGGCAAACATCCAACTGTCCCCTGGGGAGAAGACCACCCCTGTTGGAAACCGCGGCTCTGTCTTACTGAGCATGGTTTTGCTCCTGGGATCCCTGAGGGAGACCATCAGGTGTATTATATGTTTTAAAAATACTTTCTTAGATCCTTTTCCCCTTCTTATTCCATCTACTGGTCAATAGGTACGTTTATGTCAATACTTTTAAAGACTGTAGTGGTTTCCAAGCAAGTAAATGCATGCTGCCTTGCTCTTCCTTTTGATCAGCTTGGATTTGCGGAGTATTTACTCAACTGCGTTACAGCGTCTCCCTTAAGCCAGTCTATAAAGACTAAGTTTTAAAACTCAATTTCAGCATCCCCTTGAAATTGTATATAAAATTGTGTGGCCAGGGATGGTATGTGGAGAGTCACTCTGTGTCTTAACATTTTCCAAATTATCCTGCTTTTTCAACATCCTCGCTAAGAGTCGGAAAGCCCTTGGCAGGCGTTGGGGCCTTACTGTCCACGACATAGGGAAAAGTACTGCGTGCACAGTACTACATCCTGCCATTTGCAAGAGATCCTGAAGAAGGGCATGAGCCAAGATTCCCTTCCTGGGTCTCATCTGGGCTGATACAAAGAGAAACAGGCCTTGTCACCTCCTAAGTGTGACCCAGAATTCAGGGTATACATCTGCAGGGGTGAGGGTGTGCGGGGAGCAGGAACACACAGCCACGGCGGGGAGAAGCTGCCTGCTGTAGCAGGCGGTGAGGCCTCATTAGAGTGCCACATCACATGTTCATCTCATTTATTATTGATACCCCACCTGCTTCCAAAAGGATGTCACACAGCTTCCAGAGGAAAGCATGGATATGAAAGACCAGACCAGCTCTAAAACTACTGTCAGAAAGCTAGACGCAAGAATGAGATAGGGTGATGTGGGGAAGGAGGATTTCTATAGAATGATTATTCCAGTTTATCTCTAAATTTCGCTCTCTCTCTCTCTCTCTCTCTCTCTCTCTCTCTCACACACACACACACACACACACACACACACACACACAGAGAGAGAGAGAGAGAGAGAGAGAGAGAAAGAGAGAGAGAGATACAGAGACACACAGAGAGCTCGCTGATACACAGCTGTCTTTAACTTGCAGACCATCAGGAAGAGCATGAATAGCCTCTAAGGAACTGGCTCCTTCGGTCAGCAGAGAGCTGAGTTTTGTTTTGTCTGGGGTTTTGGGGGTTTGTTTGTTTTTAAACTCCCCGTTTTCTGGTGTCCAAGGAAAAACTACCCTTCCAGAACTATTCATTTTATCCATCAGATACCTGCTTGCCACACTTGGTGCTCAGAGTTTACCAGTGAGACTAAGAATCCAGCACTAGGGCCGGGTGGTGGTGGCACACGTCTCTAAACTCAGCACTTGGGAGGCAGAGGCAGGTGAATCTCTGTGAGTTCGAGGCCAGCCAGGGCTACCCAGAGAAACACTGTTTCAAAAAGGCAGGGAAAAAATAAAAAGAGCCGAGCACTGTCTGTCACTGAACTCACGGTCAAACGAGGAATGTAAACATGAACAAATAATTAAAATTAATTTTGATGATGTTCTAGAGGAAGGTGGAAGGAGGTGTCAGTGCATGGCTTGGGCCCAGGAGCCCTGTCTAGAGGTGATGAGAAGACGAAGACATGACAACACACTGGAGAAACTACAGACCCATAGAAGCGGGGCTCAAGTGGTCCAGGCCCTCTGATGGAGAAGCCGCGGGATCCAGAGGCTCAGGGTGCTGACTGTATCCAGCTGAAAAGGGAGGTGGGGTTTTACATCCATCTGAACAAGGAGAGGACTGGTTTATGGCACACAGGTGAATAAGGAGGCAGGTTTATCCAATCCTGTTAGGAGCCGTCTCTACTAGGGAACAGTCTTCAGGTTCTAACTATCCGAGGGGAAGAGAGCAGCGGTGGACATTTTCTGCACACCTTGTCAACATTCATGCTCCAACCAAAAGAAGGCTTTGCCATTCTTTAGAGTCTCATTCAGGGAAGGCTTTCCCACCCCCATGGGAGTCAAAGGCATTGGTGTCCTTGACACAGCCATGTCCATGTCAACAACACACATTCCTTCAGGACGTCACTCCCTCCCGACAGAAGACTAGAGTATAAGCTGTCAGGAGTTCTAGGTGGGAGATGCCAATGCACAGGAGACTGAAATGGAGCAAGAGGATCCCAATCATGCAAAGAGAGCACGGATCTGTGGGGCCAGTTTCAGGGGGAAGTGGAGCAGATGGTATGTGGGGTACAGAGTATATGTCCATGGAGGCCTGGGACCTGGGTACAGTTAAACAATGAAGGCCTTATTATGCAATGTTATGCAATGTGTCAAAGGCCTTTGATACAGGAACTACAACTTTTTTTTTAATGCAGGAAGTGATGAACTCAGATCTTGGATGGGGGTATTTCACTTAAGATCCTAAGTCCAAGAGGCTCAGTTGGTACAGTGCTCGTCTAGCATGCACAAAGCCCTGGCATCAATCCCCATCACTACATAAAACATTCACAGTGTCCTGTGCCTGTAATCCCAGCACTCAGGCGATGGAGGCAGGAGGATCAGAGAGTCAAGGTCACAAGGTCAACCTAGACTACATTTATAGTTCATCGTTCAAGGCCAGCCTGGGATACATGAGACCTAGTCGCAAACCAAATAAACAACAAACTAAGAGGGAAAAAAAATCCTCAAATCTACACCCAGGAGACCCAGGTGCAGGCTCAAATTTATCAAAAAAACCCTCACTCGGAGCAAACTAGGGCTGCACCCAGGGCTTTCCATGTGAACTCAGTGTTCTTTCTCAGCCGATCGTCATGTCCTTCTTCATCCTTAAGCAGATAATGAGAGACTCGGCACAGCAGCCCTCCTTAAACACAGCCAAGAAGAGAAGTAAAGTCAGCAGCAGGGGGGCTGCTTCCAAGAATAAATCTAGGAGTTTGAGGAAGGAAAAAAAAAAAAAAAAAAAGAAAGAAAGAAAGAGAAGCCACATCTGTGAGTCATCTAAAAATACATTCGGCGGCGGCGGGGAAGGACACACAGGTACTTTCTACCTCTGTGCAGTGGGAGAATAAAATGTGGCCTGCCCCCATGAATGCCCACTGGATGAATGCAGGTTTCAGTAGACCTCAGAGCCCAGGGCAGCACAGCTGAGTGAGGGGCAGATGCTCAGAACAGGGTGGGGACCAACGACTGTGAGTTCAGGCAAAGCCCAAGCGTTTAGGGCAGAGGTGTGCATAGGAAATACACCTGTTCTAAATGCCTGGGGTGGGACTAGGACTCAGGGAAGGGTCACAGCTGCAGCTCTGTTCTCCGGCTCTGCAGGAAGAAAGAGGGGTCCTCCGACCTTGCTCATTCTCTGCCAATCACTCTTCTCTTCCAGCATCAGCCTCTGCAGGCTCTCCATGGGATCCGACATCCCTCACTGGTCCACGGGATCCAACATCCCTCACTGGTCTGCCTCCATAAAAGCTTGCTCATTGTCCAAAGCTGAGCAAGTCCAGTAGAAATGGAGATATTTTTATAAGCTTGAACACAGAGCACAGACATGATTTACGGTACCAGAAAGCCCGAGGAAGGCTTGGGATGCAATCCAGTCAAATAAATAAATAAAAATCTGCTTTTAGATGATTGTGGCCTCAAAATGCAGACATTGAATATTGGTTGTGACCTGCTGTTTGATATAGTCTTCTCATAGGGCTCTGCGGCAATGCTTGTTGGCCTTTTAAAGGCCAGAATGATTTGTTCTTCCTCTGTGAACCAATCTTTCACCGTTTCCCACAATTTTCATGACTCCCCTACAGATGGCTCTCAGGCCAGGGTTACCTATGGTCACTTACTCCCCAGACTTCCCAGAATCCTTTCACAGACCACAGACATGTCCTCAGAATTTTAAATTCAGCTAGCAAAATCCAGACCTAGTAGGCATGGTACATGCCTGTAACCTAGACCTTTGAAAGCCGAGGCAGGAGGATGTTGAGTTCAAAGTCAGCTGTGTAGTGAGCTATTGTCTCAGAAAGAAAAAGATTGACGAGAAGGAAGGAGAGGGAAGGAGGGGGTGGGGGTGGGAGCAAGGAGGACACGGGACAGGTAAGAAGGTCTTTGCATGAGCAACCCGCTCACTTTCTGTTCAGAAGGGCTGCCCACCCAGCACCCTGACTCTGCTCTCTCTCTGCACTCACCCCTACTCTGTCTGACACCACACAGGAGAGCTGACCACGGTGTTGTCAAAGTGCTCTGTCCTGTCTGTGTACAGTGGAGAAAATGCTGGAAGGCCCGGAGGGAAAATGTCTCCCCATTTTCCCCATCGGAAGGCTCTGGCTCTTGGCTGTTCCTCTCCTGTACAGAAAGGAAGAACCAGGACTAAATGTGTTGTGTGGAAGCACCACGAAATCAGTAAAACCCCATTTCGATACCCCACACTTCCCATCTTTCTACGTGAGCATTCCTAGCTACCCCAAGCTCCGTATTGTTATTTTAGATGTCTGCCATAAGGCAGGCCTTCCAAACTGCATAAGCAAGGGGCCCCACAAAACTTGGCTCTCTCCCCAAATGCATCACAAACAGAGGAAAGAAAAATAAAACAAGGGAATGCAAAGATGTGAATTCTCTGAACAAAATTAAAAGTATGATTTCGACTTTGGCAGTAGAGGAGGTTTGAATCCGGACATCTCTGGACCTTTTTTTTTTTTTTTTTTTAAATCCCACAGGAGGATGTCTCTCACTACCTAATGGGGGTCTACAGAGAGCAAAAATACGCCTACATCGCCTCAGACCCCCTCAGGCTTGGGAAACTGCTGATTCCTCGTAGAAGCCCAGTGGGAAGGGCTGGGCGCTGTTGCCAATGGACCAGGAAACAGATGTTTCCTCTCTGGAAAGCCCACTGCCATATCTTCCCCAGAAGGAGCCACTCTGAACTCAGCAGGACACTCCATGGGACAGAGAAGAAGGCATCCAAAGGCCGACACAGTAGACAAGCCGGATGGAGGGGATTTATTTAGCTAACATCACTCCTTGCTCTGGGCAAGGGTTGAGGTAGAAGAACAAAGCCTTGGAGTTGGGGCCTTCGGGGATGTCCCACATATTCGGTACTTTGTTCTAGCCCAGAGCAGGTGCTACTTCATGCTGTGACTATAGGAATTAAAAAAATACAGAAATCTTATTTTTATCTAAAATTTTAGAAATTTTATCTAGAAATTTTATCTAAAATTACTACTTATGACATCAGATGGGACCATGTCACTGAATTTGGGGCTTGCAAGAATTTTAGCAACAGCACAAAGTATTTAGATGTAGTAACAACAACAACCCCCCTCAAAACAAACAAACAAACAAACAAACAAACAAACAAAAAACCCTCAAAACCCAAACCAGCAAGTCTGGGATGTTTCTTGAAGGTCTTGCCCATGTTGCATGGGGCGATCCCACTACAGTGCTGTTCTGAAAACATGAAGTAGGCACTTCACATTCTATATCCTGGCAGCCACCACACAGGGTGAGGCCAAACAACTCCTGTAATAATCACTCACTCGGCTCACATTTCAGACTGTTATACCTTGCAGGGTTTTTTCTGGACATATGAAGTTTTCTGTTCTTGCCGAAACACAATCATTTAGTCCTGCAAAGCTTTCCTACTGTTGTCCTGTAGCATCAAAGTATCAAATTAGCCTATCTTTGATTATATTGTGCTAGAATGTCTGATTTTTTTTTTTTTTGAGACAAGGGTTTTCTGTGTAGTTCTGGCTGTCCTGGAACTCGCTCTGTAGACCAGGCTGGCCTGAAACTCACAGAGATCCTCCTGCCTCTGCCTCCCAAGTGCTGGGATTAAAGACATGCACCTCCACCCTGCAGAATGTCTGACTTTTAAAAACACTGCTTGGTGTGCTGACTTGAGTTTCATTTAAAAATCTTCATTGAGTTTTGTCTTAGGATCAGGATAGAATTTGAACAATTTCTGAAATAACCCTAAACATCCTTCTTCTGTTTTGTACTCCATATTTATGTAAAGCAGGTTCTCGGCATTGACAATTACAAAATCAAACTCACCATCAACTCTAAAAAACATTGGTGACCCTCTGTATTTTGCAGTATTAACTAGTCAGCCAAGAATTAGTTCTTCATGTAATAATAAACAAGCATGCCTACCTCATCTGTATGCAAATGTGGTTTTCTCTTTAGCAAATGGTGTGATTATATGTATACCAAAGAATTGTTTTAAAATAAAATTTCTTTCTGATTTCTTATCTGTAAGTGTTTGATTTGCAGACTGATTTTATCCACCTAAATACCACGAGTAAGATAAACAATTTCCTGGTGAAAAGGAGTTGCCGGCTGAAGAAACCTTGCTGTAAGTGGATGGATACAGCTTTGAGCCTGACACCCAGGCCTCGAGAGCAGAGCTGGGGCAAGACTGTAGTTCTCACACGCCACCTCAGCGCTTTCCTCAGCACAGTGCAGTGACTGCTGAGCCTATCCAAACCTATCCTGGGCCTTCCGAGGTCTCCCAACTCTCCTCCTTCTCTTCCAGTTTCTTCCCTTTTTTCTTTATTATTAATTTACTCTCTCATATATTCCATCCCGACCACAGTTTCCCTCCCTCCTCTCCCTCTAGTTCCTCCCCTCATCCCCATCCACTTCTCCGTTTCCCTTCAGCAAAGGGCAGGCCTCCCAGGGATATCAACCAAACATGGCATATCAAGCTGCAATAAGACTAGGCACCTCCTCTCCTATTAAGGCTGAACAAGGCGACCCAGTAGAAGGAAAGCATCCCCAAGAGCAGGCAAAAGAGTCAGAGACAACCCCTGCTCCCCTTTCCAGTTTCTTATTGGAAAAGAAACCTATCTACCTGGACAGATACCTTCCCAAGAGGGCCACGCCTACAGGCCCAGTGGGAGTGAAGTCTGGGGTGGTACAAGATGGTATCCCTGTCCTCTGTTTTCCTTTGCTGGCTGTAAGGCCAAGAGCGTGGGTCTGGTCTCATGCTTGGCAAGGGTCCACTTTGGTGTCTCCACCACTGAGGATATCTCAAGCAACCTTATGATTTCTTGAGAGCAAGCAAACACATCCAATAATAAGCCACTTTCTTTTGAAGTGAAGACAATCTGAGTTCGCACAGAGTGCTTGTTTTTTCTATTGACCATAGTTTGACTCTTACTCAGAGAAACAATAATCCTGACGCTCGTCCCTTAAGGAAATAGGAAGTAGTGCCGCCTCCAAACAGCCTCACTCTGATATGAAGTCCTTTATTGTCCAAGGCTTCAGGACATGACACCACAGCATGTTTTCAGGGTTTAGCCAAGGAATAAAGTTCTAGTCCCTTCCGGGACCTCTAAGAGCTGATGGAGGAAAATGGGGGGGGGGGGCTAAGAAAGGTACCAGGATCCGTCAGAGGGGAGCTCTGGCCTGTTACCTTCCCTGCTGTTTAATGCATGCAAGACTTATTATAGAGGGTGAGTGCTATAAGAGAGCTACCAGTAATTTCTGTAATCGTGCCCTATTAACCCAGAGGCATACAACTAAAGCATTCATTTCTCCCACGTGTATCTGCAGATTGGCTGGACATCAGCTGATCTAGGCTGGGCTCTGCCGGGTTAGATTCTGGGTTGCAGGCTGAGTCCTGATCTCCTCCACATGTCTCTCACCCTCTGTGCACCAGCAGCTTCTTGAGGCATGTCATCCTCGTGCTAGGGAGTGAGAAAGCAAGAGAAAAGGCTCAGCCATAAGAACTCAGTTGACTTCCCTACCCATGACTCTGTGAACACTTCAAAGGCTAGAGGCCTGTAGCTAGCCACGCTCAAAGCCAGTCAAGTTGCCAAACTCAATACCATTGGGGTAGAAAAATATCACTCTGCCTCTGGTGGGAGCAAGTGGAAAGTTGCATTGTAGACTATACACAGAGAAGAGTGATGGACTGAAAATCATCTGCCCTCAACCATACGGGGTGAGGAAGGGCAAGGAGAGGGTGGGGAAGGGCAAGGAGAGGGTGGCAGAGGAAACAGTGTCTTGGGGTACTTGTTTCACACCACACATTTCAATGTATTCTCTGGACTTATTCTCATAAGAGCTTTCTATTGTAGATGGAAAGCTGACGTCCATATGGGGAAGCTGGCATGCCACCAATACAGGATTTATTCCTGGCTCTAATGGACTCCCAAACGGTGCCACCCGATCTAGAGCCTGAGACAGCAACTGCTGGGACTATGTCTTGTCTTTCCTAGCTACTCATGGCTACTGAGGAGGAAAAGAGGACACCACACTGTAATCTTTTCGAGGTCAGGCTTCTTCCCAGGGTCACTAGGAGGAACACTATGCTTGAGGTAATGATTGCGATCCAGTGGTCTGTGGCTTTCATTATTGGGCTGTAGTTTTGCTATTTGCTTATTTCCCAAGTTCTTTCCAGCATTCCAACTAGTAGTAGGTTGTGTGATTCATACTATGCCACCCTGAAGACCATGCTATAATAAAACTAGGAACCACTTTCAATAGCAATATAAAGAGCTTGGGTTTATATATGTTCGAAGTGCTTTCTCACATTTATCTTAGTGTGTGCTTGCACAGAAGGTAAATATGGTATAAGGTGATACTGGAGACAAGTTGTGAATCCCTTAGCATCAAGTTTTAGATTAACAAGTAAGTTCTTACAAGGAACAAAACAGAACACAAGCATGTGGATCTGATATTAGATCAGTTGGTGCTGAGTAAATATTTGTCAGAAGAATGAATTCATCAACTAGGATTTTTCTACCTGTGTTGAGCAGCTGTATGGTACTGTGGGCACAAGTGCTTGAACCTTGAAGGATGTTATTAGGATTCTCCGAAACCACAAATACTCCACCACTCAGAGAAAAGCATTGCTCCTGGGGTTGATGCTACACTGCCTTTTACTCCTTCTGGAATTCATGAAACCAAACACAAGGTCATGAAGTGGCTCCTGCTTTGTGTGTTCCTTCCCAGCATGATCCCCTTTTGAGCACAGAACAACTGTATGAGGTAAGGGAGGCCCCGTTAGAATTCCCAGGCATCAGTCTTTGGGAGAGCAGCCTCAGCATTGCAATTCTAAAGCAGAGAACCTGTGGGTTCACATTAATGGTTCGTTCACAAAAGGTCCACTCCTTAGTTGATTCCCCAGTTCTCCGGTAATGTCATGGCAAGAATCAAAATGCCAGGAGACAAGATGTCAAAAAGACTTTCAGAGGCCGGATTTGTACATTCCCAACCTGTGGTGAATTACAAGAATGCATGCTGTTAGCATCACACTTACACGGGAAGTAAGTGTCCTTCCATCAGACAGGAATCGACAATGCTCCCTGCTCTGGACCCTCAGTCTCCTGCCCCGAAGATGGCGCTGAAGAAATGTCCCCTAGCCAGTTCCCATGTTTGTGTGCCAGCACTCAAATTCCAACTCCCTGGGTACTGTGAGGATGCCAGTGTCACAAAACTCCAGGTGACACACTCACAGAGAGTGTGGAAGCTCCACGACGCTCCGCTCCAGAGTGTGAACAAGGCTCCAGGGGCAACTCCAAGGGTAAATAGCAACTGGTAGCTGGTAGCAAATTGGGCAAGTACCTCATTAAGTGTCCACGACCTTGGGCATGCCACTGAATTTCTTGCCATTTCCGTTCACGCTGCTCAGTTTGTCAGTTCTAGAACACGCTTCCAGGATTCTCTGAGACTGCCCACTGGGAAGTATGGGTCATTTGGCCTTCTCTTTGAATCTGGGCTTCATGTCAGCATGGCCTGTAACCACGGTACAGATGCTAAGTTTAAAAATTCAAAACATTTTAGTACCTGCCTCTTGGGATGCTCCCTCTTGGGACTCTGATAGTTGGCTGTGATGAAACCCAAGTATCCCCGGGAGGGGCTCCAATGAGACAGTCAGTACCAAACAGACAGTCAGACAAGTGAGCCATCTTGGAAAGTTGGTTCTCCAGCCCCCAATCTAATTGCTCCCGTTTACCCCTGTGCCGCCAGCGAGATGAGGCTTCCCCATGGCACACTTCCCATATTGCAGACCCATGAGGTAATGAGAGGGGTGGGCATCTGAAACACTGTGAGGGGAAGCTGGTACGATGCAGTCACGGCACTCTAGAATCGGATGGGAGAGGCCGTGAACAGCAAACACTCTCGGTAAACTGGAAGGAGTCAAATCGGCTTTGCTTTGTATTATTCCAAGGCACACACGCGCGACCAAGTCCCTCATGCCAAGTCAGCAGCTGGCCTGTGTTCAGAGGAGAGGAGGTGGCTGCTACCGACACAGACCAGAGGAGACAGGTGGAGGAAGGGCGTGTAGAGAAGGGCTCACAGAACGCTGCAGTTGATCACAGCTCAGGGCTAAAGGTGACCCTGTGAGGTTGTCTGAGACCCTTCCTCCAGACAGACACATGAAGAATATTGATTGTATTTTTAAAGTTCTACGCAGAAACACATAACAAATGTCAGTGTTTAGCAGTGAGCGTGAGTTATTCTGCATTCTCTGTCGGGAAATTATAAACCAAGTCCCTCTGGTTTCCTCTTTTGGCCTATATTTTTGGGTTAGGTTGGCAGATAAATTAGGGGACAAATTAGAATGTCTAAAGGGAAAGCAATTTAGTGGAGTTGGTTAAGAGGCAAAGAGGGAGCCAGAGGAATAAGCAGGCGCCAGAGGTAAGGGGAGAGAAAGGGAACAAACTACCTGCATATGCCATATATCCTTGGCCACAGTACCTGTGGCCCAGAGTGTTTCCATCCTTGCAAGGGGCCATTTACTATCTTTTAAGAAGGTTTTTTTTTTCCTATTTTATAAACAGTAGAAAGCATGATTATCCCGGTTTCAATTTGGTGGTGGAGATCCATAAATTACTTGGCTCGTCCAGGTGCAGATACCAGCAAAGCGGTATTTCTGAGCCAAGCTCAGTGGCAGGCACTTTCTCTTCGGTCACACAGTACTAGTTCTGTAATGGCAGGGGATTGATCTTCACTTTTCCACTACACAGGAGCCACTAAGAAGCCAAGGAGAGATGGGGCAGGGTTGGATATTTGGTAGAAACCAAAGACAATGACGCAGCTGGTGCCATTGCCATCATGTACTAGTAGCATATGGCATCAACACACTAGTCAACTCGTTAACATAAAGAAGAGGTGAGTCCTGGGGGCATTGGGTTAGCCCCCATCCAGCCATGTCTGGATGCAGTCCTACCCTTCCGATAGCAGTCTGCAACACCAGTAATGCATCCTGGAGTTGAAGCTATCACATGCAACCCAAGTTGTTAACTGGCCGACGTGTATGAAGAAAATGCCCTTTGAAACATACTAAATACTTTGAAAATACTAAAGCAAGAAAAGTCCCATGATACACGGCCCCACGGTTTGTGCAAATGTCAGGAAGAGCCCCACCGCCTCAGGAGCTCTCTTGTTTTCCAAGCACTTAGCCGTCAGACTTCTTTGAGACAGAAAAGGACACTAAGCGGTCAAGTCCTGACCAAACACAGTCTCTTGTCTCTCACTGCTAAAGCGGTGCGTACTTGTGAAAGATCTCGGGAGGTCAAGGCCAATCAGGAGTGCAGGTCTTGTGAAGTGAATAGCTATTGGTCCCATAAAGTTCAGCAAGCAGCAAGTGGCAAAAAGTTGACTCTCGGGGGAACCTATTTTGTCTCCGAGAACAGGGTCCACCCAAGGGCATTTGGAAGAGACCGCCATCAACATCCATTTGTGTAAGACAGCTGTGATAGAAATTCCCACCACGCCCCCACGGTCGGGCATGGTCGTGCATGCTCAGCGGGACACTTAGTCACCTCTGCCTAGTCATTTCTGGGTCATACGTCCTGCGTGACCCACGCCCCATGGTTACGCGGTCACGTAGTCGCGCAGGAGCATCCTGGCCTTTATAAGGCTGCACCATGTCCCGTGGTCCCTGTCCCATCGTCCCCATCACGTGTCCCCCCCCCCCCCCCCCCCCCCCCCCCCCCCCCCCCCCCCCCCCTTCCTCCCCCCCCCACATGTTTTTCCACAGACGTGATCACATCTATCCCTTTCTCTTTGTCTTGATAAAATTCTTGTTAGTGGATTCTGTTGTTGTGTGGATTCTGTTGTGTGTCGTGACTTTTCCCTTGGGGCAAGAGCACCGTAAACACCAACAAGCCAGAGTTGGCGCTAGCACGGTCTGCCTTAGTTTACACAGTTGAGCTGTGACTAGCCATATAGCCTGATGTGGGGTTTTGAAAATACAGCGGCTATTCATAACCAAGCTTGCTTGTTTTCTCAGGGGCGCAACACCCGTCCTAGGGGGTAAAAGCTGCCTGTTTACAAAGGAGCATCTGTGCACTGTCCTTATCCAATGCCAGGGAGGGGGGACCTCGAGCAAAGCATGGAGCAGGCAGTGTTAGAGTCCCTGAGTCCAGAGAGTCCTGAACAGCAGGACCAGTTCTCGATCCCCGTGAACAACGATTAACCAAGTGTGGTGTTCCCCGTGGCTTCAAAGAGTCGCGTAAATACTTTGCCTTTCTATTGTCACGCCCCGACTTAAGGGTGTTGTAAAGAAATGTCCGCTTTGTTGGACCACATTTCCTCAGCATGTCCAGTTCCACAGCTTTGCCTTCCTCTCCCACCCACCACCCACTCCACAGATCATTGGCTAAACACAGAAACATTACAGTCGGGTTTGTAAAAAAGAGTGACCAGACAGGTGGGCTTATCGTATCTTTCCTAAGAACATAGTCAAAGAACAATTTGTCACCGTAAGGAAGTGCCACAGTGCTAACATGTCTTGTGTGGTTCTAGTACACATTGTGTGTGTAGGCTTAATGGTAGGGCATAGGCTACGAGGTTAACCTGTGTGTAGCTTTATTAACTTTTTGACTGCAATTTTCTGTTAAAGGAGTTTCTGTTAAAGGGATAGCAGAATTAGATACCACCACGGGAGAGGGAAAGGATGGGGCTCTCCTAGCAGGAAAATAACATTCTTTCCAGGCTCAGGGAGTTCCATCGATGGGTCTGAGACACCAAAGCTACACAAGCCACCTAGTCTACAATCCTCCAAGCCCGTCTAGGCGCACTTTAGATATCCTCATAGGGCAGTACATGCCTCTGTCTTTAGCAAGTGTTCATTATCCAATCCTCTCCTCTTCTCTGCTTTGAGTGTACAAGGGATGAGAGGGGAAAGGCTGATGGAGGCTAAGCAGGGGTCACTGGACAAATATCTTGAGCTCCATTCTTCCTGCCAGTCCCTCCAGACAGACCATCGAGGCAGGAGCACTTGGCTACATTCTCAGGGATGCTAGCTTCCTGCTCATCCTCTGGATACATAGAGGGCCATAGGCAAGGCTAGAGCAGGAAAAATTGGGCTTCCACAGGTGGCCAGAGCTTAGATACCAAGCCTTCTGTCGTGGAATATTTAATTATGTAAAGATTTGTTTATGCTGTGGAATATTACTCTAACTGTGTAAAAGTGGGTTACATTTATTTATAATGCATTGGTTTAATTATGCAAAGATGTGTTGCTGTTTCACCTTGCCTGCCTAAGGCTCCTGATTGGTCTTATAAAGCTGAACAGTCAGTAGCTAGACAAGAGAGGGAAAGATGGGGCTGGCAGCCAGAGAGAACAGGAGGGGAAATCGAGGAATGAGAGATGAAGGAGGAGAGAAGAGAATGAGGAGAAAGAAGGAGACATGCCCGGGGAAAGAAGCCAGGCAGACACCAGCCACCAGCCAGGAGAACAGTGAAAGCAAGGTACACAGAGGGAAAGAAAAGTACAAATCCCCAAGGCAAATGGTAGATAAAAAGAGACAGGTTAATTTAAGTTTAAAGAGCTAGCCAGATATGAGGCTAAGCTAGGCTGAGCCTTCACAATTAATAAGTCTCCATGTCATGATTTGGGAGCTGGTTGGTAGCCCAAAAGAAAAAGCCTGGCACAGCCTTCTCTGCCAAGCTTTTCCCAGAGACCTCTCCTTGCTAGGGGATACATCTTCAACTTCCTTCCCAGGGATGCGCTCTCCAGCTCACAGGCCTGTCTCTCAAGGAGCCTGTATGTGACAAGTCAGCATCAGGTCACAAGCTTGGAGGTCATTCTGGACCTGTGCAGGTTAAACAGTGAACTACAGCCACAGCACAGAGAAGTAGATTTGAGTGAAGACAGGCAACATTTGTTTGTTTGTTTTTAATTACTTAATACAGAATGAACTTATTATGGTACCAAGAAAGAGGCAGAATGATGGAACATTTCGAGAAACATCATCTCCCTGAGAGCTTAACTATAGGTGAAAATTACCTGTGAGCCATAACTCTTCCTTGTCAAAAACCGAATTCATCTGTCTTATTTCCTTTTTAAAAAAAATGTTTTTTTGATTGATTGATTCTTAATGTGTGTGTTTTGCCTGCATGTATGTACATGTATCATGTGCACACCTGGTTCCTGTGCAGGTAAGAAGAGGGCATCAGATCCTATGGAACTGAATGCTGGGGACTGAACCTGGCTCTTCTGAAAGATTATCAAGTGCTCTTAACGACGGAGCCATCTCAAAGACCCTCTGTCGTATTTCTTGTTGCACAGCTGCCTTCCAATAAAACAAGACGCCTGCCTAACAGTTTCTATGGATTCTGAATGTGCTCCAGGTTATATGAAAGTAGACAATCTCTGAAGAGGAACATCCACCATAGCCTAGGTGGTCAGGGAAGTCACAAACTGTAGCCAAAACAACTGGTCTTTCCATGGACTCAAAACTTAGCAGAAAGGGGAAATGGCGACTTGCTGTATACCCAAATTTCTGCAGTCATAGGACAAAGACAGGTACAGACACAGAACAGAGAGGGCAGGCATGCCTCCCTTCCGCACTGCCCCACATCACTCTAGGCTGTGGGCATTTGTCCCAATTGCAAGACCTCACCAGGGCAGTCCATTCTGCTCACCTGTGCATTTTGAAAGGCGGTGGGGGATGGGGTTTGTAATTACAACACACTGTATTATTATGAATTAAAGTACTATCCAATTAGTGAAGTGTGCTTTTAAATGACTTGTTTATGATGCATAATTGATGAAGTCTTGTGTACACAACTTTTCTGAGTCACAGTAAGAGCTCCCAGGCCTCAGAAGACAGCTCAACTCCTTCGGCACTTGGCAACCTTGCCATCTGCTGTTTTGAAGTCCGTATCACCAAGAACGTGTCGGCCTTTACAACTCTCAGGCTTTGCTTTCAAAGCAAAGAGAGATGCCTCTCGTTTGCTGGGAGGCTGGGAAAGTCCTTGTATTTCATTGCCAACTCAGAAGGCAGAGACAGAGGAAACAGCAGGTGTGGGTGCTGGAGCCTGCCCTCCAAGAGTTAATAGAGCAGAAAGGGGCTGCTGGCTTGCTACCACGGCAGCAGGGGTGAAGGGCAAGTTCTCTGCCATAGCCTGGGCCTCCAGCCATAGCTCCAGGCAGGACTGAACACCTGGGAGTTCTGCTCACCTGGTTCCTATCATGAGCTCACTGACGGCCTACGCCACTCACGTGTTTGCAGCAAGGCGGCTGAACAGGCAGGAAAAAAAAAAAAAATCTGGGCAAGTTCAATTTGGGGAAAGCCTGTCATATGAACAACCACAGGTTAGGTGGATTAAAAATATAAGTGTACTCTCTGGCAATTCTGGAGGCTGGAAGAGTAAGATCGAAGTATCATCAGGGTTGGATTCTTCCAAGGCTTCTTGTCTTGACTTGTAAGTTGCTGTCTTTTCCCATGTCCCCACATAGCTTTCCCTGTGTGTATACCTTTGTCTCAATCTCTTTTATAAAGGAAACAAGTCACATTAGATTGAGACCTAGCCTCGTGAACTCATTTTAATTTGGGTACCTTTTAAAAGGCGCCGTCTCTAACTGTAATTACAGAATTGGGGGTTAGGACTTCAACATAGGAATTTTACACATGATTCTTCCATACATGGATTATGCCCAGAGCCCCTTCTACACAGCACTGAGACTTCTGCTCATCCCATGAATATTTCACCTGGGAATCTGGCTGTGTATCATGTAGAATATGAACAGCAATTAGATACAAAAGAAGATGGAGAGAAGTCCAGTTCGGCTGTGTGGTCAGGTAGAGAGATGGTTGTTCTTGCACTCCCAGGATCATGTTTACTACCAGCCCTAGTGAAAAGGATCTCACTTCTTAAATTTAATTTACCAGATATCTGAAAAATTTATCTAGTCTCTCTCTCTCTCTCTCTCTCTCTCTCTCTCTCTCTCTCTCTCTCCCTCCCTCTCTCCCTCCCTCCTTTCCTCCCTTCCTGCCTCCCTTCCTCCCTTCCCTACTTCTGCATGTGTGTGTGTGTGTGTGTGTGTGTGTGTGCATGTGCACAAGCATCATGGCATATCTGTGCTATGGATAACTCTTCTCTCCTGACACCTTGTGTGATTCTGGGATTGAACTCAGACCTCATCAGGTTTGCAGGCCAATGTGTTTGCCCACTGAGTCATCTTGCCAGCCCAATTCAGCAAATATTTTAGAATAGCAACTGTATCGGGCAATCGTAGAGGTTGTCCACTCACAGCCACTGAAGAAGGAAGGGTCCAGGGCTATTCTTTAATGAAAGGCAGGTGTTCAGAAACTCCCGACATCCAACACTGCTCATTGGCCCAGAGACCCTTGACCAGGAACAGTGAAGCAGTTGTCTGACCTAGAGGGAGAAGTACTTCCTGATGACAAACGACTTCAGCTAAGGCAGCTGGTACAGTCTCTCCTCACCATGCCTCCATCTCCCTTGCTCCCCTTCCCTCCTTTCCCAATATAATATAACATAACATAACATAACATAATAAAAATACAGAGAGAAGCTGCGAATCTCTAAAGGGCAGAGAGAGGGAAGACGTAGGAAGAGGAGTTTTTCAACCATACCAGATTAAAGATCATTCTGATCCCATTGTCCAAGGCTTTTTGTCTATTCATTCAATTATCACTATTGTTCTCTATTGTTATGGTTATTATTACTGGTGGTGGTGGCACTAGGGATCCAACCCAGGGCTTTGAATATGCTCTGCTGGCAGAGTACCAGGCAAATGCTCTACCATCAGGCTGAATCTCTGACTTGGGACTCAAGGTGGACTCAGGAACACCTTCCAGATCCAGCTTACCCTGGGCTGCACCCACACAAGGGTTTGAATTCTGAGGTTCTGAGAGATTAACTTCCTCAAACAGTTTGTTTGATCCAATCGGGACGTGTACCTACCTCTTGCAATCGATACAAAGGAAACCTTTAAGGTAGTGCCAGCCAGTTTAAATATAATGAAAACCACAAAGGTAATTTTTAATTTTATAGTAGCCACATTAAAAGTATAAAAGATGCCAGTGAGATTAACTTTGGTTATTTTTTATTTTTCCCAACTTCTAAATATTATTTCAATGTGTAATCAGTCTAGATTGCTTAATAAGATATTTATTTATTATTTATTTTACATCCTGGCTGCAGTTTTCCCTCCCTCCTTCCCTCTCCCCTCCTTCTCCTCTGTTCCCACCCCACCCTGATCCTCTCCTTCTCTGTTTCTGTCAGGAAAGGGCAGATCTCCCACAGATATCCACAAGGCATGGCAAGTTGCAGTAAGACTAAGCACTTCCCCATGTATTAAGGCTGGGCAAGGTGACCCAGTATGAGGAGTAGGGTCCCAAAAGCCAGTAAAAGAGTCAGAGATAGCCCCTGTTCCCACTGTTAGGAGTCCCCCAAGAGGACCAAACTACACAACTTTAACATTTATGCAGAGTGCCTAGGTCAGTCCCATGCAGGCTCCCTGGTTGTCAGTTCAGTCTCTTCGATCCCCTGTGAGCCAAGTTAGTTGATTCTGTGGGTTTTCTTGTGATGTCCTTGACCCCTCTGGCTCCTGAACATCTGTGGCCCAAATGTAAGGGCACACCCATATTTGTAAAAGAAACATAACTAAAGCTTAAATCATACATTGAACCCAACACAATAATAGTGGGAGACTTCAACACCCTCCTCTCACCTGTCTGGACAGGCCATCCAGACAGAAACAGATAAATAATGGAACTACCAGGCATTTAGACTCAAATGGACCTAATAGACATCTACAGAACATTTCAACCAAACACAAAAGAATATACCTTCTTCTCAGAACCTCATGGCACCTTCTCCAGAATTGACCTTATATCGGCCACAAAACAAATCTCAACAGATGCAAAAAAAAAAAAAATTGAAATAACCTCCTATATCTTATCAGACCACCATGGATTAAAGCTGGATTTCAGAAAAAGCCTACAAACTCATGGAAATTGAACAACTGTCTATGAGTTACCACTGGGTCAAGGAAGAAATAAGGAAAGAAATTAATGAGATATTTAAAAGGCTCCAATATCTGAGGTGCATCCCTTACAGACAGGACTATTTATGTTCAATTTTGTGCTCAGTAGCCTAGAGGCTACTATATATGATGTGCACCTTAAGAGCCAATCCCAGTGAGTGCCTCCACTCCCACCAAGCACACAGCTAACACAACTGTGGCTCATTTAGATCCTAAGCTCATTTTTCTTTACTATATAAGTTGGTTGTTTGTATTTTTCTAGACTTACTACCATTTTATTATCTTGAAGCATAAGGATATATTTACCAGGAGATATTTAGCTGATAGAGGAACCTTCACAATTTGGATTGGGAAATAGTAGAAGAACAGAACGATGTGCCACCCTAGGAAAAGAACCAAGGATTCAGCATCAGATGAATTTACCCAGCTTGCACCATGGAGGAAGCACAGCCAAGAAAGCTCACAACAGTGCCCAGTCCTATGCCAGGCAAAGTCACGTGTGTTGTGACTGTGTGTACTCACTAGGACAGCTGCTGCAGACTACGCATCGTTATCTGCCTGCCGCTGGACACCGAGGCCACCAAGTGATACTACTTGCTGGAGGTATTCACTCCCAGGCTGGTGCAGTCAGGAATTAAATGAGAGTCTATGCAATTCCCAGTTTGATGCTTCGTACGGTGATCCAAGGTTCATAAGACCTGGGTTTAAAACACGACTGATCTTAGAAAATAAAATAAAAGGTATTTATTACCTTTATTTAATATTTAATAAGAGGTATCATCAGGAGAAACTGTTGTTGCTGCTGTTATTATTTATTTATTCATTCATTTATT
>CABHPQ010173218.1:1412-42779 GCA_902168405.1 Peromyscus aztecus | reverse complement strand
GTGGCCAGAAATGGCTCTCATCTTCTCTGCTGAGGAAAGAGGTGAGTAGTCTCCACAGATGGTGATATAAAGCAGACTTTATTACCCAATGATCCCCACAAGGTTGTAGAGAACTACTCTTGAGGGCCACAGGTGCCTAGATCTGCTCATCTTTTTGCATGGAGGTCAGAAGGATAGTGCTATTGTCCAGAGTGAGTATCCATACTTAACCTGGCTGTGAATACCCTGAGATGGTCATCAAAGAACCAACCAGGGGTGCTACATACCTGGCAGATTTGTGGAATGTATTTTGTTCATTTTGGACCTAGAGTTGTAGGCACTGGGCTAGAAAATGCTAAACCTAGAAGGTTTAATTCTCAGACTTATTTAAATATCAAAGTCAAGAAATAATAAAAGAAGAAAATCATTGCAGTGCAAAGTGTCCTGAATTGAGAGACAAGGTAATAAAGGTGGTGCTGGTGGTGCTGGTAATAATGATATGGTGGGGATGATAATGTTGGTGATGGTAGCAATGGTGGTAATGTGTAGTGGTGAGAGCAGTGGTGGTGGTAATGATGATGGTGTGGCTATGGTTGTGGTGATGGTGATGGTCTTAGTTACTGTTCTATTGCTGTGAAGAAACACCATGACCCAGGCAACTTCTTAGAGAGAGCGTTTAATTTGAGGCTCGCTTACAACTAGTTTCAGAGGGTTAGTCCGTTATCATCATGGAGGAAAGCAGACGGGCATGGCACTGGGTAGTAGCTGAGAGCTTTACATTCTGATCCACAGGCAGCAAGCAGAGAGAGGGAGAGAGAGAGAGAGAGAGAGAGAGAGAGAGAGAGAGAGAGAGAGAGAGAGACTGGGCCTTGCATAGGCTTTTGAAATCTCAAAGCCTATACCCATTGACACACTTCCTCCAATAAGGCTACACCTCCTAATCCTTTCAAATAGTGCCACTCCGTGGTGATCAAGCATTTGATCTATAAGCCTATGGGGGCCGTTCTTATTTAAACCACCACATTCCATTCCCTGGCCCCCATAGGCTTATAGCTATATCATAATGCAAAAATACATTCAGAGCAACTTTGAAAGTCTGCAGAGTCTATCACAGTCTCAACACTGTTTGAAAGTCCAAAGTTCAAAGTCTCTTCTGATATTCATGGCAATCTTTTTAACTGTAACCCCCTGTAAAATAATATCAAAAGTCAGATCACATACTTCCAACATACAATGGGACAAAATATACATTGCTATCCCAAAAGGGAGGAAACAGAGCATAGTGAGGAAATACTGGACAAAGGAAGTCCAAAAATTAACAGGGCAAGCTCCAAATTCTGCATCTCCATCTTCATGTCTGATGTCAAGGTGCTCTTCAGATCTCTAACTCCTTGCAACACACTTCTTTCACTTGGGCTGGTTCCCCACCTGTCAGCAGCTCTCCTTGGCAAGTATCACACAATTCTGGTATCTCCAATATCTTGAGGTCTCCAGTGTAACCCAGACTTTACATTCACAGCTCCAAGCAAAGGCCTTTCTGGGCCTCCATGCAGAGACACTCATGACACATGCCTAGCCTCAACAGCTTTTCTTAGTCACAGAGGGAGATTCCATAACCCCTTTCTTCTATCCTTGACTCCAAAGCCAGAACCACAAGCCAAAGGTGTCAAATTCTGCTGTTTAATGGATCTGGAACTTGGTCCCCCTCACTCAATTACATTTGCATCAGCTTTCTGTTGGTGGTGGTTTCCTTCACTGCTTAAACTTTTCTTCCATTCCTTTCCACAAGTTGGAAGCTTAGTTGAGTGAGGTCTTGCCCTAAGCTCACCACTCCCTTTATTCCACTTGGCATCAGGCTTTTCTTCAAACTTTTTATCTCCTTGAGCACTGAAACTGCTGATGCTCCTATCCTCCTTGAACTGTACACTTCATATTTCTCTTTGTCCTGCTTGCTCCATTTCATTATAGATTTTCAGAAGAGCAATTACTAATAACCACAGAACAGAGTCCATACTAGGCTGTCTTGAAATCTTCTTTGCCAGTGTTATCAATCCCAAACTCTTTAATTTAGCCTCAGGCAGATTTTTAGGACAAAAGAAAAAAGCAGCCACATTCTTTGCCGAAATATCTCTAGGCCACTTACTAATATTCTTCCCCTCTGAAACCTCTTGAGCTGGGCCCTCACAATTTACATCACTCTCAACACTGTTTTCCATCCTCCTACTAGAATGGCCCATTAAACCTCACAATGTTCAACCACTTTTCTCATCCAAAGTCCCAAAGTCTTCCATATTCCTCCAAACAAAAACATGGCCAGGCCTATCACAGCAGTCCCCCACTCCTGGTACCAACTTCTGTGTTAGTTACTGTTATATTGATGTAGAGAGACAATAGACGAGCCTATGGAGGCCATTCTTATTCAAACCACTACAATGATTGTGGTAGTGGTAGTGGTGATGGTGGTGGTGGCTATCAGAACACTGGATAAGCACCTAACATTCATCATCTCATTCTGATCTCCGACCAGTCTATTAGCTTGTCTCCCAGCTAATCTGTGGGGTGCAGGAGGTATGGTGCACAATCTTGGGACTCTCTTGGGCTCCAGATCCATAGGTCTTTTCTCTGCCTCTGCCTCATTTTTCTGTTGTGGATAAATTGTATCTCTGAGCCTCTAAGATCCTATTTGGAAATAGGTGAATCTCAAGAGTTCTCTTTTTTTTTTTTTTTTTTTTTTAAAGTTGTGTTATTATTGCACTATGTTAGCTATGTGTTGGGGTAGGATACATGTATGGTGGTCAGAGAACAATTTGGTGGAGTCAAATACATGTGTTTCAGGGATTAAACTCAGGTGTCAGGATTGTACACCAACTTATCTTTATCCACTAAGCAATCTCACCATCTCCCAAGATCTTTTTTTTTCCTTAAAAAAAATTCTGATCTCCTTGTCTTGCATCTGGCTGAAGAAGTCAGTGCCTTCTCAGGACCATCGTTGTAAATGATGGTACTGCTTAGCCAGGGAATGTGTTAAACTGTGCCTCCTTCCTTGTGGGGAAGATGTAATTGTGGTTCTCCGGGGAGAGCCCTGGAGTAAGGGTCAGGAATCCAATATTTTAAGCTTCGATACCAAGTGCTTGTGTGAGCTGGAATAGGTGGTTCTTCTGAGCCTGTCCCCAAACTATGAAACTATGAAAGAACAACTTATGCTCCATTATTTCTGAGCTCCTTCTACCTCTGACAAGAGGCTGAGGAGACCAGGTTTCTTCACCATTTTTTCCCCTAACTATCTCGAGGCCAATTTCCAGGCAGGATCAGGCTTGCTTGAAGCACACGTATCTTTCCCAGTAGATTCCTGGGTGTTTTGTTTTGTTTTTTCACTTCAGGTAAACATTAAAAACCCAGGGAAAGATTCTGATGTCAGAGTAGATGCTTCCCTTTAATGATGAAGCCAAGATCTTCTCTCCACTTGTTAACAAACTGGCACAGAATTCTCACCTTAGTACCCAAACCCAGGGACAAGCAAAAGGGACAGGCTGGCTGTGGCTTCCATCGTTGTTGGAAGGATTTCAGTGCCTCTCTGACTTAGGAGGAAACAAGGCCATGTCTTTAGAGGAGCCAAGGCTGGGGAAAGTTCTCTGGCTGTGTGCAGAGCCACCGTGGCAGCTCTGGTCTTGCATGCTTCCCCTTATGGATTTGCCTGCACAAAGGCTTCAATTCCTGTATCTACATCTCACCCCCCTCCCCCTTAGCTCCCACACCGTAGTAAAGCAGGAGAGGCAGATTTATCCCTAAACAGCACAAAGAACAAGCTTTGAACCCCGATAAAAATCAGAGATGCCATCAGTCCTGGAGAAGGCTGGTCTCTCTCCCTCACTGCCTGGCAAGCCTGCTGGAGGCTGTTTGCATTCTGGAAGGCAGATCCAAGGCAGAAGGAATACACAGAAGAAGATGATTATGGGTGTTTTGAAAACCTGCCCCTTCCTGCCCAACCCGGGACAATATTTACAAAGAGGACTTACAAACAAGCAGACCTTCTTTTCAGGTTAAAAATCACCCACCAAGGCAGGTTCTTCCCGTGCCCAGCCATGCCCGGCACCAGTTGAAGGTTTGGAGAGTGAGTTTACCAGCCAGCTGCTGCCTTTGCCTCAGTGGTTAAGCTGTGGTTTATCAGGCTCAGGACCAGTGTTGCTCTTACCCCTGCAGCATACAGCCTCTTTATAAGGGAAAACATTCCCGAGGATGCCCAGTGTTGACTCAAGCTACCTTTATTATTATATTATTTAAATGTGTGTAAACATACGACTAGGTACAAATCCTTCAGCTTATATAAGTTCTTATACAATCTTAACTCTAAAACAAATTTACAAATGTTATACAAACAAAAATCGAACTTGAATAAGATCCAAACGGCCAACACGAAGTTTGTCTCTCTAATGGCGGGCTTAGTGGGAAACACTTTATCTCTCCATTTCGTACTTCACTCACTAGTGTCTGGATTTGATTTTTCACAGAAGGACCATTGTTTGAGTCATCATGGGCCAGTTCTTCTACTGTTTAACGTGGGGCTGATTCTGAGCCACAGATCCATTATTTAATTAAGCCCACTTAACAGCGGTAAAAGAAAATACCACAATTGTTGCTGTGTCGTATGAGTGTGTGCATGTATGTGTGCAGGCGAATGTGGCATGCATGTAAAAATCAGAGGTTAATGTCAGATATCTTCCTTGGTTGCTCTCCACTTTATTTTTTGAGACACGGTCTCTCCATTGCTGATTTGGCTGTGCTGACTGCCTAGCAAGCCCTAGGAATCCTGCTATTTCTACCTCCCATGCACATCAAACTTAGGTCTTTGGCTATCACCCTCAGGTCCTCACGCTTTCAGGGCAAGCACTTTACTGAGCCATGTCTGTAGCCTGGAAATTACATATCATCTGATGCTTTAAAAAAAAATTCACGTTCTGGTTGATAGACTATTGTTCAGTGTGTATTTACTTACCGTTGATGAGAGATGTTGGTGTGGCAAAGACAGAGTCTGAAAAATGCAGCTGCAAGCCAGCAGAACAGCCTCTGAGACATTCACAAGCAGGAGCGTGGCATGCTCACAACACAGGTGCCGTGTGACGACTGTTCGTACTTTACCTACTAATGGTTGTACTCTCAACATTTGTTAGATGCTCCTAGACATTTGACCTTGACTGCTCCGATGCATTCACTAAGGCAGGTGTGGGCAGTGGAACACGGGCGCCACTGCATCACGGCAACATGTTCACTCTGCCAGTTCACACCATTCTTGCATTGCAAAACTCAGAGACTGTGTCTTTAGGGGCTCGAGGATCCTGGGTTTGGAAAATACTCTATGCAGAGAAGCATTGTGAGTGCTCAGAGGTAAAAGCTCTCCCTGCAGTATGGGATGACCCAGGAGAACAGTTTTCTCCCAAGAAAGAGGAAGTAGGGACACATTTGCTCATCCAGTCACCAAATATTTCTGGAACGTCATCTTTTGATCATTTGCTCATGTCTAGTTTTCTTTTCAAGTGATGTCTGCCCATTCCCAGTAAGTATATCCTAGGAAGGATTAAAAAAATCCCTACTGTTCAGATTAACCTCAAGCTGAGCATTGTAACACACATCTATAATCTTAACACTCCGAATGTTAAAGAAAAAGGATCCTGAGTTTGATGCCAGCCTGGGCTACAAAAAACCCCGAAAGTCTCAAGAGTGTGCAGCAGGCTTTGAAAACTTGTCCCTCCAGAACTACATTACAGCAGGTCCTTAGTTCCTTCAGAGGGTGTGTGTAAGAGCCGAGTCCACACGGCCTAACTCTTTGTGGTCCTACATGCATCACTGTTACCATGACAATTTTGAAATGAATTTTGTTTTGGAAGGGACATTCCAACCACATCACATACCAAATTCACATCCAGTCCCTTGTTCTTAAAAACTGTTCTCAGCAGCCTCAGGTGCTTATTTTGAAGGCCTTTCTTCGGTGTAGGATAAGGCCCTTAGGCACACCCAGCCACTTGGCATTGTGACGTATCACCTACAAAGTTTGAGAACCACACAATCAAGTTCGAAACCCCCCTCGTAACACTTGAACTAAGTGCGTGATTTCTGCTGTCGGCCCATTGCAGCTACCCCTGGGTGCGTGTGGTCTGCAGGTGGCAGTTTGACACACCTGGAACAGTGTTCACTGTAGCATTGCCACCAAGGCCACTTGATTAGTGTTCGGGATACGACGACATCACTTTCAGAGGCTGCATTAAAGGGCCCAAGCCCATCAGATGGCTGTGAAGTTTCCATCCCCACCTTCGGCCTTGGTTTGCACATCTGGTTTGCTGCTTCCATCAGGTCACAGCTGTTGTACTGACATTTGTGAAGACCTGTTTGTGGCCAGGAGAGCTCACCTCTGGGATTGGTGACAGCTTGCCGATACCATGTCCCTTGGTGTGTGTCAGTCGCCAGGGTTGTCTGGAAACGGCCTGTTGCATGCCCATTCCCTTGTGCCTGGGCTCCTGCTGGTATGTGTTCTGTTGTGCGTGAGTGACACTTCTCATCCCTGTGAACAGATACTGGACAAAATGCAACTTCAAGGAGGAAAGGATTCTGATGCCTTGTGGCATTGGCGCATGAGGCCGCCTGCTCACCTCTAGGCAGATAGATGGGAATGCTGGTGCTTCGCTGGTGCTCTCCTTTTTCTCCTTTTTCTTCAGTCCAGGCCCCCAGCCCGTGGAATGATGCCAGCTACATTCAGGGTATTCTTTCTCCTCCAAAGAAATCCTCTCTGGAAATACCCTCATAGCACATTCACAGCCGTGCCTCATTAGTGCCCTAGGGGGGTCTCTTAATCCAATCAAGTTGTCAATCAAACCCAACCTCCTATCCCACTTCAGTTCCATAGGCAGGATTCTAACAGCACCCACAGACCCAGCAGTGGGATACAGAGCATCTGTCTACACCGTGGCCACGAAACACAAGATGTGGTTAGGGTGGTATCACCAAAGAGGAATAAATTGGAAAATTCAAAACTAAACCCAGAGCTGTGTGCATGTTACACAATAAGAAAGCCAGTCATGGTGACGGCATCGAACGGACAAAGAAACAATGCCACAGAGTCACCAGAGGAAACAGGGCTGCAGCTTTGAAGGCATCTGTTATGGACCCTGTAATAAAGAAAGTCGGTTCTGTACGTGAAGAGTCATCAGGCTGAAATGAAAGCATGCGGGAAGGCATGAATGAGTAAGCCAACAGTAGAGTTGGGCAATTGGCAACAAATAAGAGATGAACAGCAGAGGCGAGAACCAACTTCACTGAAAACTGTGGCTGACTCAATTGTCAACATACTCGGTTGTTCAAAATGCAGAGAAATGTCATGAAACGTCCGTGAAACGTGAGTGCTAGTGAATAAAGATGTAAGGGCAAACTGGTGAGGTGTTTTCAAGGTCTCCCCTGCAGCCAGGTGTGGCGACTTGAGCAGGTCATATAATACTGGTGGGAAATTTTGCAAGTGAATGCCTAGTGAGGTATAATGTCATTTCTTAGACCTTAATTTTATTTTTTAAATGTATCCAAAGGATTTAAAAAATAATTATTTTTAATTATGTATAAAATTTATGTGTGTGTGTGTGTGTATGTGCAAGTGAGTGTAGGTACCTGAGGAGGCCAGAAGAAGGTGTCAGATCCCCTAGAGCTAGAGTTACAAGTGTGAGCCACCCTATGTGGGTGCTGGGGACCAAATTCAAGTCCTCTGTAAGAGCAGCCAATGTTTTTAACTGCTGAGTCATCTCTCTAGGCCCTGGGACTTCATTTGAAAAGTTTCCAGGGAAGAACACAAAATTTCATCAACAAGATATTTTTAATCAAGTGATGATCATAATAATGAAAACTTAGAAATTGCCAAATGCCTAGCAGTAGGGGAAAGGTTGACTCTATTATTCTTCCTCTATTGAGTGTAATAGTATGTGGCCATTGAAAATTTTATAAAATGGCATTTAACTACATGGAGGAAATATTCATGCCATATAGTCAGTATTTGAATCACTCTGAGAAAGAATGTTGTGGTTGAATATTTCCTCAGTCAATTAGAAAGAAATCCACTGACCTATTGTCTACCCAGACTGAAGCTCCTTATGAAACTGTTGGGGGAAAACTGGTGTGTTGGTTTATATGACTGCCCTCAGTCCAGGTACTGAGAATCTTGGTAGGGGATGAGAGAATTCCGTGTCCCACAAACGGATGAACTATTTTCATTTTTCTCTTCTTCAGTTTTTCAGAGGAAGGAGGTCGGATCAAACCTAGGCCTTGCATATTCTAGGAGAGCTGAGCTACACCCTAACCCTGGTTTGTTTCTTTTAATAGTAATGTGGATATACAACACTGTGACAGTGTTGAGACCCAGCCTTAATAAGATGACTGAAATAAATAATATAGCTTAAGTAAAATAGCTTAAAATTATTTTCTGTTTTGATTTAAGTAAGGTTAGCTTTGGGTTGAAAAAACAACCCCCCATTTTCTTTCTTGAGTCATCTGTGACTTTAAAACTTGTGCTTAAAATGACTCAGTGACTTGGCCACTGGAGAACTTGTCTGCTCTTTGTCCCTTTAACCACCCACTAATCTCTCCACTAACCCAATTTCCCTCCCTCCTTCCCTCCCTCCCTCCCTTCCTTCCTTCTGTCCATCCACCTGGCATCACCTCCACCTATCTAACAACATATTCAGTTATGTGCACCCAATTCCTTTGTCTGTTCAACCTTCTGTCCGCTCACTCACTATCCACCAATCACCACCACTGCCCACAAACATCTAGATTTCTCTGGCATTATTTGGCCAGCAATGGTGAGTGCCCAGTGCCTTGTCCCTGTGATCAGAAGCTCACAGCAGCACAGTTTTCATTTATTCCAACCACAGCTTTAACCTGAGTTGTTGGTAGCCAGCCTCAGCAAATCCATTGTGAGCACAGTGTTCCTCGGGGTTCTGGTTACCTGCGTAGCCAGCATCCGGGACCACATAAATGCTTTCCCTCATGCTCACCTGGGGCTAGTTTCAAACAGAAGCTTTGGAGGTCCTTTCTGCAGATTCCTCCTAACCCTCCCTGTATCAATTACTCTTCTCACTGGTATAACCATATTCCTGGTAAGGAACAACCTAAGGGAATAAGGATTTGTTTTGTCTCAAGTTTTGAGGAGATAAAGCCCATCATAGTGGGAAAGGCATGGTAACAGGAGCTCACAGCTGCTGCTTGCCCTTATTTCGGTGGTTCAGGAAGCAGAGAGAAGGAAATGCCTGTGCTCAACTTGCTTTTTTGATATTTGCATTTTTTTTTTTTCAGTCAGGGACTGTAGCCCATGGGATGGTGCTTCCCACACCCAGGACGGATGTTCTCTTTTTGGTTAGTCCTCTATGGAAACGTCCTCACAAATACACTCAAAGGTACACACATTAATGCTTTAGGCATTTTTCAATCCAATAAATTGGACCACTAAAATTAGCCACCACAGTCTCCTATTTGTATTACAAGCTGGTGTAAAAGAGCAGGGAGTCTGGAGATAATCAGCTGCATCAACTGGTTGGCCCTGAATCTGAGCCTCAGCCATCAGCTGCATGGCCCTGAATCTGAGCCTCGTGGCTGGGGCTCAGGTCTCTCACCTGTAAAGCAGAGTTAGTGTCACCTGTATGTGGGCTTACTGTGACAACATGTGCAAAGGCGTATACAGTGCGAAGCATGAAGCAAATGAACAGCGTTGGCAATGGGGGTGGCTTGTGTCATTGCTCTTATTACTGTCACTCGCAGGGACATTTGATATTTTAAGCTCTGTTGGAAGAATCTCATATTTTTCTGCAGGCAGAATTGGCTCACCGATCAGATGAAGCAGATTTATGGTTAAACATGTTTATGAAAAACATGCAGTCATGTCCTTTTTAATGCAGCAGGAAAGCAACTCATTAGGCCTAATTTATTAGGCTGGGAAGATGCTGGAATGAAAGCATTCATAAACACAGCAGAGGCCAAGTAATGACCACAGCTCTGTATCTTGAAAGGTTCAGATGCTGTGATGGAAGAGGGGTGGGGGTGGGGTGGGTGGAAAGAGAGCTCGGGTGTCAATCATGGCTTCTCAAGATCTATGCTGACCATCTCTGCCTTGGAGTCACACTGAAATTGCGGAGGACAGGCTCCATGGCCTCACATTGCCTTTTCCCTTCTTCAGTGCATGGTTAGTTTTGCTTCTCCTCGTGCATCTGTCTCTTGGAAGTAAAGGGAGAGTGTGAATGATGCATTTGGTCGTTTTCCTCCCATTTAAACTCTCCAGCGTCTGGGCTTCTTAGGGATGGGAGAGCCTCTTTCCAGCTCCAGCTTCAGAGCCGCCAGCAGCCAAGGTTTATTGGTCAGCGCTGAGCCTCTCCCTCCTACCATCTCAGGGTAAAGCCCAGACTTGCTGGCTTCTTATTGGGTACGACTCAGCCTAGCTGCTGGCCTCAGCTCAGCCTGGTCCCCTGCAGATCTGTCTCTGCTACAGCTGGGATGGTGCTCTGGACAGACTCCTTTGCCTCAGAAGACCCTCTTCAAGTTCCGGGTGTCCTTGGCAATCTCCTATGGGCCTCCGAGTCCCAGCTCCACTCTACCACCCCACAGAGACCTCCTTTATCTGCTTTCTACTAGAAGAAGAGCATGCTGATGCTTCCGTGTGTGTCATTCCCTCTCAGGGTCTTCAGGGGGCTCTTTAAGGATAGGTGTGCTCTGGGCATGTGCAGATGAGGGCATCTTAGCCCCACAGCACAAATCAGCGCAAAAATATGCGCGATTCCTGGGGACTCCACACTTGAAAACTGTATTTTCCCCAAAGTTAATTGAGCTGCTTTTTCTTCCCAGGGCAGAGCTAAACTCCATGTTACACTTTTAATTTACCTACCCCCTTGAGTGGTCCCTCCCCTCTGTGATAGAAAAGCTGCTGCCTGTGACTTCAGCTCTGTTTGTTTCCTCAAGGCTGTGTATTCTGAATATTGGTTGAAGCTGTGAATGAGATTCGTTGTTGAGTTTATTCTTTATTCTTTTTTTAATATTTATTTATTTATTTATTATGTATAGTGTTCTGTCTGCACGTATCTCTGCAGGCCAGAAGAGGGCACCAGATCTCATTACAGATGGTTGTGAGCCACCATGTGGTTGCTGGGAATTGAACTCAGGACCTTTGGAAGAACAAGCAGTGCTCTTAACCTCTGAGCCATCTCTCCAGCCCCTATTCTTTATTCTTGTTTCCAGCCTATGGTGATGTTATTATGGTTTTCAATGTCAGCAGTTTTTTTTTTTTTTTTTTTTGTTTGGTTTTTTGTTTTGTTTTGTTTTCATCGGCACCTCTTAAATTTGTTTGGGTTTTTGCTTCATTTTCTAAGAGGTGGTTTCGAGCGATAGACTTAGATAGTCTCATCTAGGCCTGGACTGAAGCAGTAAGCTGTGTTTCTTCTGCACCTTTTGTGAACGTGGACAGATGTGTTCAGTGACTCCACGAGCTTCAGGGAACAGGAAGTGTGTCAGCTACCCTTCTGATTTCTGAGACAAGATGTAAAACAGAAGTAACTCATGGGATGCATGCTGATTTGGGCTCATGGTTTACAAAGGGACATAGCTCATCATGGTGAGGGGGGAACAGAGGAGTGTGAGGCAGCTGGCATGGTCCAGCCACAGCCAGGAAGCAGAGAGACATGACTGTTGTCACTCACCTCACTTTCTCCTTTTTATTCAGCCCAGGACCCCAGCCCAGGGAACAGTGCTACCCTAAAGGGTAGGTTATCCTTCTTCATTTAAACCTCTCTAGAAACACCCTCACAGGTACACCCAGAGCTACACACTCCCAGGTGTCACATTGACAATGAAAACCATCTCAGGAGACATCCAGGTCAATCTCCACCAGGGAGCCTTCTCTCTTCATGGAGGTCCCTGTACCAACAGAACAGCCTTCTGGCATCTGCTCTTGGTTTTGTGTGTCCTCCTTAGTCGATACAACCAATGGCTGGCACCCTTCCCCTTTGAGAGCTTATAGCTACAAAAGCAGTCACTGACTTGTTCTGAATGGTTTGGTTACAAAGATGAGATGGAGAGTATTTTTCCAGATAGCCTGGCCACGAGGATTAAATAAGGTAACTTGGTCCCTGGTATCCTCACCCCCCTCTCTTCCCCTTCTTCCTTCATTTCTCCCTCCTTTCCCTTCCCTCGCTTCCTCCCCTGTCCTCCTCTGGTCCTTCCCTCATCGCCTCTCTTCCTTGGTCTCTTAGTTTAAAAAATAAAAAGCTGGGATAAAAAAAAAATCTCAGAATCAGTGCCTTTTAAAAAAAGAGAATCAAAAGCTATAATTTTTCAAAAGCAGGATATTGTTTGGAAACCCAAAGAAATGTTTCTTTGCAAGCAGGAGGGACCAGATTCTGATCTTCTTTGCCCCGGGAGCAGCAGAGTTAAAAGCAGGACGACAGGCCATCAGAACTGGGTCTTTATTTCTATTTTAACCTTCGCCATACAGCTTACTGCATGGTGAGGTGCTTTTTCCAGAGCAGAAACTTTCCTTGGCCGAGGAAAGGCGAGAATAAATACTTTTCCTGGGATGACTCCATTGCCGGTGCCCTCTTTCCAACATTCCCCCCACACTGGAATTTATGCTTAAAAATCCAAGTGAGTTGAGAGACACTGCCTTTCTCCAGCAGACCCTTTTGCAGGGGTTTTGTGGCGAAAAGCCAGAGACGGTCTCTTTTAAGGATGAACTAGCTCTATGTGTGTGCAGACCTGATCAAGGCACTAGGAGACACAATGATTGACCCCTTCCATGCTTTCCCAACTCAGCAGGACCCTGACCCCTCAAGCCTATACTCCCTATACTCAGTGGTAGAAGGGAGGCGGCTGGGTCCCACGGGTAGCTTTTCAGACATTTCCCAGTCTCCGCTTTCATCTCCTGCAGTCTACAGCTCTGCCAATCTCACGATCTCAGCTCCTCTCTCCTCCTGTCTGAGCTCTTGCTGCTCCACATGGGAGTCCCCCCATTACACACTCACATGAGCCACCTTTCCTGGCCCAGGTAAAGCTGCATCCCCTCCACTTGGAAGCCTTCTCTGATTGCTCCAGATCTCACAACTTTCTTTTTTGAGAACTTTCAAACCTCCCTCCGAAATAAGGCCATTCTTGTTCTTCCTCTCCAGCTGGATTTGAGCTCCCCTCTTGCATGTGTGTGTGTTGGGGGTAGGGAGGAGCCTCAGGGCAGGCCATGGGGGCAGGGAGTGATGGGAGTAGGTGAGGGGACTTCATTTCTGTGTATCTGCAACCCAGACCTCAACAATGTGTACAAACCAGGTAACCAATTGGTCCCTGTGACCAGGAACTGGCTGTTCACTTTCCTCCAAGACAAAGTCAAAGAGATAGTTTCCTCTCAGTATTTCATGGCTGACATGTTTAGATGCCCGATGAAAAGGCAGAGAAATCTATTATGTTTTTATGTGTGTGGTATCTACTCTGCCTGCTTCTGGAAAATAGTGAAGTTGGCTGACAGGAAAGCATTTGCAATAAGGCTATTTATGTAGAAAGAGAAATGGAAAGCCATTGTGTTAGGAGGAGTTAAAATTATAACACTGCCTAAAATAATAATAATTATATATAGCTAAGAAGGGTCTATGGAAGTCTATTGGGCAGGCTTGCCCTGGAATGTGTAGTATCTTGTCATTTGAGAGAAAAGAACTGGGGAGAATGGTTTAAATAAATGTACACTGCCTTTAGAAGAAAGATTTTCCATAAATAAGGTGTGAGTAGAAGCAGAGAGGATGATGGGAACATTCAGGGGTAGGGTGTGGCTGGATCTGGGGATTTGGGTGACTGTTGCAAAGGAGGATGTGATCCTTAATTTAGGAGGCTACAGTGGTAAGTTATGGTTTTATTTTTAAATGGTTGTATTTGGTTATCATAGAAATGATTTTGGTGTTGAGTCAGCTGTTTTTTTTAACTTTCTATTTATTCTTTATGTCTTTCACATCATGCATCTCGATCCCATTCATATCCTTCCTCAATCCCATTCATATCCCTGTCCCTTCATATCCTCCCTCTGCCCTTGCAAACTGCTCCCCCCCCATAGAATAATTTTTTTTTTTTCGAGACAGGGTTTCTCTGTGTAGCTTTGCGCCTTTCCTGGAACTCACTTTGAAGACCAAGCTGGCCTCGAACTCACAGAGATCCATCTGCCTCTGCCTCCCAAGTGCTGGGATTAAAGGCGTGTGCCACCACCGCTCGGCTAGAATAAAATTTAAGAGAAAAAAAAAAAAAGGAAAAATCTCATCATGGAAACTGTAATGTGACACAGTCACTCATGCAGTAAACACTTTTGTCCATGTATCTTCACTTGCAAGTGTTCATTGCAAAGAGTCATTGGTCTGGTTCGAGACTTCTGATTTCTGCTACACTATTGATGCTGGGCCCTCACTGGGACTCCTCTTGGTTATCCTGTTGTTGCCTTGTGTCATGGAGATCCCGCAGCTTTGGGTCTGCAGGACTGGCAGTGCTCTTGCAGATCGTGGATGGGTGGATGTTGGGGTAGGCCAACTCAGCCCTGGTTCTGGGCTTGGGTGGACAGGGTTGGTCAGCCCACCAGCTCTCCCTCCTCCTCACCACCAGGGTGAGCTCTCCAGCATTGCCCCAGCTAGTTCACCCCTTGAAGCAATGAGCAAGGGGCGGGGCCAGTTCTCCTGCTTTCGTGCCTTTAGGGTCGGCTCTCCCACACCTGGACCATTAGGGCCAGCTCTACTGTGTTGCCCAGGCAAGGCACAAGGGCCACTCTCCCGAGTGAGAGTGCTGCAGCTGGTGAGGGGCAGGGACATCTCTCCCACCTGCCACAGGCAGCGAGGGGAGGGGACATCTCTCCCAAGCCCACACCACCATAAGGCAGATGAGGGGTGGGGCCAGATCTTCTCAGGGCTGACTTACCAGTACCCTTGTCAATAGGGTCAGCTCTGCCCACATGAGATGCAGGGCTCACTTTCTTAAATGCTGTAGCTGGTAAGGGGGAGGGTCACCTCCCTCGACTACCACAGGTGGCAGGGGCATGGGGGTTGAGTCAGCTTTTAATCTTCAGTGTGGCCTTGCTGATATATCCCATCTCTTGTGAAAATTACATGGCCAGAGCATATAAATCTTTTTTTTTTTATGATCAGGTGGCCAGCTAATTGTTTTCCTTTTCTAGACATTATTTGGATGTAATTTATATGCGTTATTTATACATAAATGTTATTTGTACAATGTGAACAGTAACATACTTCCCATTGCAAAAGGTTGTTGATAAGATCCAAAGAATGGCTGGTAGTAGATACATTGTAGGAGCCATGTTAAACAAAGCAAATGTTCCAGGAACAAACAATTCCCAGCTTTCAGTAACTCAACACACACAAAAAAAAGTTCTCATTTGTGATCATGCTCAACATGGATCATTAATGAGGAAATGTCCATCACAGTTACTCAAGGACCCTCCTGACTAGAAATTGCATCTTAGCATGTGTTCCCATGATTACCAAGGTAGAGGGGAAACATGTGGATTCCATGATGACCTTCCACATATGAGACATGTCACTTCTGCTCACATGTCATTGGCCAGATCAAAACACAGGACCATGTCCAACTTCAAAGAAGACTGAGAAAGGCAAACTTACCATGGACTCCTAGAAGATCAGCATGTTTGTGGGCATGTTTAATGCAGTAACTACTGTATGCTCTAGATTTTTAAGTACTTGTGATTCCCCCCCCCCCAACAAATGTGAATGATCTACTCTTTAGCTAAACAGAATCCCTGCATACTAAGGTACAGAGAACCCTTGGCCATGGAGGAATATTTAGATTGCAACAGGTTAACCTCACAATGCAAACAGAAGCTAGTAGCTGTTCAGTTGTGATGGAAGAGAGTGAAGATGTATCACTGCAGACCATTGCCCATTGACCATTGTTTGTGGTTTCAGGGAGTCCTGTATAAAGAATTCAATGTGCGACTCACAGACTATAAGATCTGTGATTGATTAGTAGTGTCTGACATGGAAAAAGGAAGTGGGGGAGTAGAAGCCAGGCCTTTGTCATCCTTAATCAGTTTTGTCTCTTGGATGGAAACACAGTGGCTAATGAAAGGATTTGTTTATGGAGAGCTGGCTGGGGGATGGTTTACAAACACCTTTCCTCCTGGCATGCATTTGGGAGCCTGGTCAGAGCTTAGCAAGGATCCAACTCTGTCCACATCGTTCCATTGTAGAGTGTCCTCCTTTGTTGGTCCAACCAAGCCTGGACATCTTCATTCCTCTTTGGTGGTGTTAGATAATCCAACTTCCCAAAGACCCAAAGAGGAAGCTGTTTTTCAACTTCCCACAGGCTATCCAGAAAGACTGCTAAACAACTCACCCAGCCAGTTCTTTCCCAAAATACCCACTCTGTTTTAAAAAATGGAGGCTTATATAATTCTTCCTGCAGCCTCGCCCATTTCCCTTCTTGCCTGGATGCCATGGCTGTCACTGTGTGGTGAAGATCTCAGGAAACCATGTAGAGGCACAGGGGAAGAGTTGAAATCTGGAGCCACAGAGCCAGGATGTCTGTTTCACTCATGACAGGGCTGGGTCCTGCTAGAGGGCTGGCCACTTTCTCCAGGATGCTCCAATATGTCTGGCTGGTTTGGCTTGCATATGTTTGCTTTCAACAGGAGGTCAGTGGCTGCAGTTCAGAAGTTGCTTTTCATCTGGCATCTTGTCACACCCATTTATGTCTGGATTAAGGCAGGATGTGACCTGGAGTGAGAACTCTGGTACATTTCCTCAAATTAGTATTCACCAAGACAGTTGGCAGTACAGCTCATGCGTACCCTCTAGAGCATTTGTGAATAGAGGTTGAGGATATGCATTATCTAAGACAAGGGCTAGATTTTCTCAGTGTATTTCATTATCATAAGGGGTGGGAAGGACTTGTCTTAGGGAGAGGGAAAATGATGGAGAGACCAGCCTGGGGCATGCACTGTTATAATACCTCATTGCATTCACGTAAGTCTTTGAGAGATGGGCCTTATTTTATGCCAGGTGAAACTAAGGCTCAGTTAAATTGGAACATTTGGCCCTGTTTCTTCATTTGGGCAGTCAGGATTCAAAGATGAGCCTGCCTAACTCACCTGGGTTTCCTCAGATATCTTGAGAATCAAACCGAAGACATCCCACACTGGCCAGCTGCTTGAGTGAGGAGAGCAAAGACCAGCCTGGACTTTTTCTCACCCATTGTTAATCTGCCATTCTTGGCCACTGTGCAGAGCTTTCCTGGAATTGTGTGGAACTGTACAAAAGCACTACATCTTGCTTCTGCATGTGTCTGTTCCCAAACTGGCTTTCCTCTGTTTGATCTGAAACTCTCCTGGGCAATGGTATTCCATGGTAGTATAGCTACTCAGACTGGCCAGAGGAAAGTGGGCAGTCTGCTCCATATAAATACCACTAGTCACATGTCTTTCCAACTGCCAAAAGTATGTGAGCAGAGCCCAGTATTTCTCTGGCCTGCATAAATTTCCAGAGGACTGGTGGCACAGTGCATCCTTTATATTCTGACGAGTTTGCTTTCCTGGGGTCTTCTGATCTTAGGACCTTGCTTCCCCGTTGGTCAGGCTCCTCAGCCTCAGATACCCTGAACCATAGTCAAGACCACCTGAGAGAGGGTAGCTGGTCACTGAATGGAGAGGGCAGGCATAGATACTTACTATGTGACCGGAAGACCTCTCAGGTTTCTAAACCTCAGTTTCTTCATCTGTTAGAACAGGGGAGCAATGACCAGTAAAAGCTGCTGGATCTAGACTTGATTGCTGAGGATTTGGGGGCAAGGGAACTTCAGTTTTCTCACCTGTAGAATGGGGAGATAGACAGTCCTTAGCCAGCTGGGCTGTTGTTGATAAAGGAACATAAACAAGGGAACACTCAGAACAACTTGTGATTTTTTACCATTTTATTGTGATTAGTGTCTGTTTCTCAAAGTAGTCCTGAAGTTCAAACACACTGAAAGCCCAAAAGCATCTACTTTGGGATGTAGAGTACAATACATAGCCCCCAGGGTTGGCAGATTTAGACTTCACAAAAGGGCCTGAAGCCTTTGAGAAGGCAGGGATAAGAAAGTAACTGTTCAAATATCAAGTTCTGTGCTGGTTGCTGAGACTTAATTAACTATCAAATTAATAATTTTTACTATATGACAATATATATTTTTGTAGGCATGTGTTCATTGCACGTTGTGTTTCATTAAAGATGTTTCGTTCAAGCATGCCATGCTCTCCCCTTTCTCTCTCCATACCCACTCTCGCTGGTCTCCTGAGGCAGTTTCACCTCCACTTTCATGGCCTACAAGTAACTTAACAGATTTTATGTGTCTCTATAGAAGCTGGGATCCACAAATGAGCGAAAGCATGTGATGCTTATCTTTTGGAGCCTAGCTTATTTCACTTAACCTGATGATCTCCATTTGCATCCATTTCCCAGCAAACAACGCATTTTCATTCTCATGGCTGAGAAAACTCTCTCTCTCTCTCTCTCTCTCTCTCTCTCTCTCTCTCTCTCTCTCTCTGTGTGTGTGTGTGTGTGTGCACATGCACGCACACGTATTCCTTTGGATATGTATCCAGGAGTATCATAGCTGGGTCATATAGTAGTCCAATTTTAGTTTGAGGATTTCCATAGTGACTCCCCAAGTCTACATTCCTACCAGCAATGAATAAGGGTTTTTATTTCTCTACATCCTCATCAACATTTGTGTCATTTTGACTGGTGTGAAGTGGGATCTAGACATAGTATTAATTTTCTTTTCTCTGATAGAGTGATGGTGGACATAATTTATATGTTTATTGACCGTTTGTATTTTGGCCTTTGAGAACTACCTGTACATTTCACTAGCTCATTTATTGATTTTTTTTAGTGTTCTAGTGATGAGAAGAAGCACCTTGACTAAGGCAACTCCTAAAGGAAAGTGTTTAACTGGGGGCTTGCTTACAATTTCAGAGGGTTAGACCATGATTGCCACGGCAGGAAACAGACAGGCATGGTACTGGAGCAGTAGCCGAGAGCTTTACATCCTGATTCCCAGGCAGCAGGTAAAGAGCAGGGAGGCTGGTATGGGCTTTTGGAACTTCAAAGCCCAACCCCAACAAAGGTGACACACCTCCTCCAACAAGGCTACACCTCCTAATCCTTCCCCAACAATCCATCAACTGATGACTAAGGATTCAAATATATGAGCCATTCTCATTCAAACAACCACATTGATTGTATTATTTTGTTTTGTAATGTTTAGCTTTTATGAGTTATTTTATATACTAGACATTGATCAGATGAATAGATAGCAGAGATTTTCTCCTGCTGTTTAGGCTGTCTCTTCACTCAAGCAATTCCTTTGCTATGCAGGAACTTTTTAGCCTTCTGTCTCGGCCCTGTCAATTCTTGGTTCTATTTCCTGTGCTAGTGGAAACCATAGAAAACTCCTGCTTATGCCTATGAAGTATTTTGCCTATAATTTCCTCTAATAATTTCAGAGTTTGGGGGTCTTACATTGATTTCTGATCCCTTTTGGATTTATTTTTGTACAAGGCAAGAGATAATAGATAGCTTCATTCTTTGACATGCAGCAATCTATTTTCCCAGCACCGTTTGTTGAAGAAGCTTTCTTTCAATGTATGTTTTTGGCATATGTATTCAGGTGGCTGTAGATGTGTGTCTTTATATTTGGCCTTTCTATTCTATTAAATTTATCTGGTCTATTCACTGTCTGTTGTGCCAGAAATGTGTTGTTTTGTTACTGTTATTCTGTAGTGTCACGTGAAATCAGGCATGATGTCCCAAGAATTTCCCCCTGAGGATTGCTTTGGCTATTTGGAATAGTTTGATTCTATATGAATTTCAGAGGGTTTTTTCTACATATGTGAAGAGTTTCATTAGAATTTTTTATGTGGATTTCTTTGAATCTGTGGATTGCCTTACATATATATAGCCATTTTTTGTGATATTAATTCTGCCAATTTGTGAGCATGAGTGTGTCCATATTCTAGAATCTTCTTCAGTGTTTGAAAGTTTTCATTGGGGAGGATTTTCACTTCCTCAATTTATTCCAAGGTATTTATAGAGGCTGTTATGAATGGGATTTTTTTTCAATGATTTCTTGCTTGGAGACTTTGTTATTTCTATATAGAAAAGCTACTGATTTGTGTATGAATTTTCTATTCTACTGCTTTGTCAAAGACAATGACCATTTATAAATGTTGTCTGATGGTACCTTTAGGGTATTTCATGTATAGGATCATGTCATCTCCAAATAAGGGTGCATTGACTTCTTCCTTTCCTATTTGTATCACTTTTATTTCCCTTTCTTCTCTGATTGCATGGGCTAAGACTTCAAGCAGTGTATTGGGTAAAAATGGGGAAGTGGAGATCCTTTGGCTTATTCCTTATTTTCTTGGGGATGCTTTGATGTTTTGTCCATTTAGTGTAACACTGCCTGTAGATTTGTTTTGTGTGGCTTTTTTATGTTGAGATATTATCTTGTATTGCTTGTTTTTTTCAGGGCTCTTATCATGAAGGAATGTTTTACTGTGTCAAAGGTCTTCTCTGCATCTATTGAGGTCATGTGATTTCTGTTCTTGAGTTTCTATGATGTTATAAATTTAATGATTTGCATATGTTGAGCAATCCTTGCATCCCTATGTTGAAGCTAAACTTGATCATGGCACACAACTTTTTTTTTTATGTTTTTCTCAGTTCAGGTTGCAAACACTGCATTGAGAATTTTTTTAATCTATGTTCATCAAAGAGCTTGGACTATAATTTCTTTTCTTCTTTCTTTTTGTTGAGTCTTTATCTGGTTTTAGTATCAGGGTAACCATGGATTTTTTAAATATTTTTTTCATACAGTGTATTTTGATTATGTTCTTTCCCCTCCCCCAATCCCTCTAAGATCCTCTCCACCTCCTTACTTTCTTTCTCTCTCTCTCCCTCTTTCTCTTTCTCTTTCTCTCCTTCTCTCCCCCTTCAATAAAATACAAGACAAAGTAAAAACCAATACAAACAAACAAAAATTAAAAAAAAACAATAAGAAAAAAATCATAACAAAACAGAATAAAGCAAAAAGTGCACTAAAAACATGGAGTCTGTTTTGTGTTGGCCAACTACACCTAAGCACGGTGCCCGGCCCAGTGTAGCTGATACACCCAGTGACACTCCGGTGGAGAAAACTGATTTCCCCCTCCCAGCAGGTACCAATTGCACATAGCTTCTTGGTTAGGGGTGGGACTGTGTCCACTTCCCCTTCTCCCTGCTGGGATTTGTCTGGTCTGGACCTGTGCAGGTCTTGTCTGTACTGTCACAGTCTCTGTGTGTTCCTAGGTGCATTAGTCCTGTTGTGTCTAGAAGACACTGTTTCCTTGGAGTCATCCACCACCTCTGGCTCTTATAATTTTTCTGCCTCCTCTTCCACATAGATCCCTGAACCTTGAAGTGTATCCGTGGGTTTCTCCAGTCCCATCTGGTCCCACGGTCCCATGTTTCTCAGGTCCCAGTTTCTCCGGTCCCATCCAGCCCCGTGGTCCCATGTTTCTCCAGTCCCACCCGGCCCTGAGGTCCCACAGCCACTTATGAAATAATCACTCAGAAGCTTAATAATAATTGCAAATTGTATGGCCTATGGGTCAAGCTTCTTGCTAGCTAGCTCTTATAACTTAACTCAATCTATTTCTATTAATCTGTATGTTGCCATGTAGCCATGCCATTACCAGTCTGCTGCCATCTTCTTGCTCCTTTGGAGGCAGGTTGGCGTCTCCTCGACTCCATCTTTCTTCCTCTCTTCTTCAGTTTGAATGTACCGCCTAACCTTATCCTGCCCTGCCATAGGCCAATGCAGCTTTATTTATCAACCAATCAGAGCAACATATATTCACGGCCTACAGAAAGATATCCCACAGCATTGAGGGGAGGGGTTTGATAAAGACGTTCCATTTAGGGCTGCATGCTCCAAAGTCACTTACTGTCTGCACATTGTCAGTTGTGTGACCCTGAATATCTATTTTAAATTCACTTTCTAGCTTATGGAATAACTTAAGAAGCAAGACATGTTAGAATTCAGATGCTGAGGATTTGGAGATGGAATTATGATCCCCTTTTCCCATTGGAGCAGATATATTCTTAAGGAGACAGCCCCTGGCAGCGCAGGGTGAGGAGTTCGATGGTTCACACTCAGGAGGGCACACGGAAAACTCCATTCTCCACTGGCTTATTGTAGTCACAAACTTTAATTTCTGTTTCATTTTATTCCTGAGAGTTTCCTGTGCCAGTGTTGACAGTGACCAGAAACACAGGCAGAGTTCGAGTTGAAGGATCATGATGAGAAATTATGACCTGTCTATAATCGAGAGCCATGGGGTTAGAAGCTTCTGGCAGGGGAAAAGCACGAGAGCATTTGCATTCAGGAAGAGGGTTGGGTTGAAGAGGTAGGCCAGGGCAGGGATGCTGGCTTGAAAGCTTTGCCCCTAACAAGACTGAAAAACAAAAAACCAAATACCTCAAATAGGGGGTCAGACCCAAGAAATCTTCAGGAGAAAAGTTGAAAGGTTTTATTTGGGAAGACAGGATGCCAGGCTCCTACTTAGGGTGTGAGGTAGGGAAGTGCGTGGGGTGGAGATGGGGACTTTGAGGAGCCCAGGGTACTTCTACAAACCCTGTAGGTCTCCTCCCTTTCTTGTGTCACTTAGATGTGCCCATGAAGCAATGGTACAAAGCCAGGGTTGACAGGAGATGGAACATTACTAAAGGATAAATAACTCTGGCTGGCAAATTCCTAAAATGGTCCCAGCTGTGCCTTTCTGCTGTCTCTTGGGATTACAAAGAGGTGTATGTCAGAAATTATTGGAAGGTCTTGAACTTTTTAGAGACTGCCATATTAGGGGGCTTCCAGCTGCCACCAGGTACTTGAGGAGCGACCTAGCTGGTTTTCGTTCCCTCCTGGCTATGGATACTTGAGACCCTAGTTCAGCAATTGGATCATTTCATTTACAAGTAGGGAGGTAATGAAAGTGTGCCAACTTGTTCCTGCCTTACCTGGATGGGATCTGATAGTACCGGAAGCCATGGTACATCCGTTGGCTTTGATGGATGTTCCCAGTCAGAGCAGCAAGCTGACAATGTCCCCATACAGAGACTCCTGGCTGCAAAGGGGTCTTCGGTAGATGGGTTTTCCATTAACCTCAATGTTTTGCCCAGAACCAGATCCCTCTAGCTCTTGGAGTGGTCTTTTGGTAGCATGCATGTACCTCTCTACTGCTAGCCCTTAGGGCAACCCCCTCAGAGACCTTGCAGGAAGTGAGGGTGATGGATGTTTGTAATGAGCTCATGGTGTTTTGATGGTCCTCTCATGTGTACAATCACAGTTCTCTCCCTTTCCAAGCCAAACCCAGCCTGTGCCAGGCAGCAGGTCCCTGAAGCAGGGGGGCTAAGTTCCCTTTGGCCTGGGTCTCTTGAGCTCCCCCTTCAGCTCCCACCATCTGTTTCTCAAGCAGACTCTGTTTTCACAAGCCTCTGCCTTCCTTCATTTCCCATAACAGGACCGAAGAGATTATGGACAGGAGCAGAAAGCTTGGATCTGACTTTAGCAGCGTCAACACTGCGTTTAACATAGTCACTCTCTGGGCGACGGTGAGCAGGATAGGAGAGTTCAGTGTTTGGAGGAGACAGTGCAGCTGCTTGGCCAATGGCTTGGCTTTCTTTCCCTCCTTATGTCACTTGTAGCATAAACGGAGGCTATTTTCAGTCTGAGAACATCTCTGCCCCCAGTATGATGCCATTTGGTTCATACTCTATGACTGACTTCCATCTGCTGCCACAGAGAACACCTCACTTTTCAGGCCCCTGAGCAGATGGCCAGGAGGGAGAGCCAAGTTTGGGAAATAGGCAAACCAAGTGAGACCATAGGCTGGGAGTTGAGCCTTGCAGGAGCTCCTGCCGACTGTGTGGTCATGACAAAATCGTGTAATCTTTCTTGGGCTGGGCTATCATACATACTAAAGCAACAACAGCAAGCCCTAATTCTGTTTTACACCGAGGGACTGAATGGGAAAGAATAGGATTCCAGAAGGGAACTGGAGAAAAGGGCTGTCATAGTTCCTAGTTGAAATAAGAGTATGCAGTGTTTCCTCCCCCGGGTGTGTTAGCTTGTGGGTTCTTGTAGATGTTTGAAGCAAAGTACAACCCATAGCATGGATGAGAGCCAGCTTCGAGCACACTGGGATTCCTTAGATGGTTGGCCAGAAGCAAAGTGTCTTCTCCAGTGAGGCCTTTGCTATTGACTCTATCAGGAAAATTTCCTGTGTCAGCCTAAGGCCAGAACTCAGGGCAGGGATGAGGACTGGAGACACTCCCCATAGCCCTAGAACTCTTCTAACACGGCCCCATGGAGCCACAGGCCAACTCTCTCAGAGCCCCTCTCCTTCCCACAGACCCCAGAGACCTACTCCTTTTACTTCCATAATCCTCACACTACCCATGCTATTCCCGGAGCTCCCCTATCTTGAGATCAGATGTGAGGGGGCTTGTTCTTCCATCTCAGGCCCACCGTAGGTTCCTGACAAGCCAGGTGTGTTTACTCCTTAACAGTTTTACTGATTGACACGATGGTGAAGGAGGCGCCCCTTGAACTGTGAACTGTGTGATTAAACTGTGTGGTGCCCAGTGAACTGTGTGACTGGACTGAGACTCATGGACAGGAGCATCAGAGGCTGGGACTGAGATTAACTTGTGTCTCACCAGTTCAGGTGAGAAGGTTTGCAGAGGTTGTTTTGGGGTTCCCAGGGAAGGAGGTTGTGTTTGATTTACAGTATCTGCCAGGAGCTTGTGGATGAGAAGAGAGAGGTGTTTACTTGACCTTTCTGCAAACTCTGCAATGATTTCCTGCAGCTCTGCTCACCACAACTCTCCACCCAGCTCCCCATGCTGCTATCTCCATCTGTTCCCATTCCCTTACCACGAGCACATCATCATTACTTGCTTGAATCTCACATTCGCATCCTTTAGGATTCTGGTTGAAATTGCACCAGAGAGGTCCCCTCTGTTGGTATCTCAGCTGGCACACTGGCGGCAGGTGGCCTCAGGAGTTCTGATTGTCTCTGGTCCAATCTTCCTCAGCTACAAGAAGACAGTCCCACTGTTATTTGCTCCAGATCAGCAACCTCCCACCCCAGAGCACTCACTGCTGACTCTTTCTTCAGGACTGTGCTTGGGCACATCAGCAAATTTCAGTCTCTTGTGGGCTATGGACAGGGGGCTCTGATCCTTATTCTGATACCAGTAGCCTGGGTCAGCTCTTCTTAACAGGTGGCAAAGCCTTATGTCTAGTTTTACTAAATCATATTTCATTCGTAGTTCGAAAAACTCTAAGTAGGAAGGACTCTTTGGTTTTTATCATTGATTCCTCTAAACTTCTTGAGTTAGCTAGGGTAGATACTTCATTTTCAGGTTCTCACGTGGTTCCCATTGTGGCAGGGGCCCAAGCTTCAGCTCAGAAAGTGACCTTCTTGAACCTGTGAAGAAGCAGGTTTCACTGAAAATCCAAAACCTAGCTTTGGTCAATTTGGGTTGAGACATACAATGTTCTGGAATGTTCTCCAGCTAGACATTTACCTGTGAGCCTTAACAATAACTACCATTTACATATTTTCTTCATCAGCTAAAGAGGAGTTATGAGCTCCCCAGACTGCTTATATGTCTTCTGTCGTGGGTTTCTAGAACAAAACTGCACTGCAGGTTGGTATAGTCTTGGTACCTCCACTGGTCGACAAAGAGAATTACTGAATGTAATGGCCACCCTGGTCACTATAGAGTGATCATGAGTTACGTGTAAAAACCTCATCCAGTAACTCAGCAAACCTGTATTGGCGTACTTTCAATTTGCAAGTGGGGAAACTGAGGCTCAGGGAAACTAAATGATCTGGTGAAGGACACTCACCTGTACCAGAATAAAATTTAAATTCAGTGGAGCCCTTAGCTCCACCCTCAGTGAAGCAAGTATTATTTTCTCCTCTTTTTCTTGGAAATGTTCATAAGAATTTCCAGGACAAGGCTGGGCTGGGAAGGCCCCTGCCTGACCTGCTATTTAAACCACTCCAAATGCTGAGCACCCGCCAAGCCACAGCACACATGGCCATGGTTCAAACAAGTAAGCAAGGCCATTGCACTTTTCATTAGCATCTGGGATGAGAACAAAAGTCTCCATCAGCCGCTTGGCTCTGGAGCCAAGCCACTGACTTCTGGCTGGCCAGAGTGCTCAGGTATCCTTCAGGCCAGAGGAACTGTAGGACACACAGGGACTCTTCAGTCATTGAGAGTGCTCTTTTCCTCACTAAGATCTGCAGGCAGTCCTCCCATGAAGCTGTTTGGTTGCTCCATTACTTGGTCATTGTAGGCCATCTGAAGGTGCATTTAATGTGTCTACAGCTGGCCAAACACCTGGAACACTCTAGAGGAGGTGGGAGTGGGGGGGCAAAACAAAAGAACCACAGTAGCCAGGCTTCCCTTCCTACTTAGGGAAGACTCACTTTTTACACTCTCCTTTGCAATTGCACAGGTCTGTACCTGCAAATTTAGTGTCTGCTCTTATATTCTTCTTCCCAGCAGCCCCTCTGGTTACTTTCATGCACTTAGTGTTTACTAAGCAACTTTTGTGTGAGTAGACATCCCTGTAATTGGCATGGGAATGAGCATATATACAAACACACGTACATCTATGTATGTGCGTATACATAATCCTATCTTCAAAGACTTCCTATAACAATGCAGTTTTCTTCAGATGTTAGGCACTTCACATTTCTAACAAAATTCATTTGCTACCAAGTTTCTGGGTGAGTATTTGGGTATCTGCTCAGGTATGAATCTGCAGGGCAGTCTTTGCTCCCATACACCCTGCAGATATTCTGATGCATATTGGTCCCTTGTGGCTCTGGGTTCTGAATCTTGCTTTAGAATAGCCAGGAAGGTATTTCCATATAGCTTGGTGTCCATCATGAATGTCACCGCCACCACATTGTGTGGTTCTGCTTTATGTCGTGGTAGTTGGGTTCTCCTGGGTTAGTAGTGTATAGACTGAGCTGTGACTTCATGCAGAAGCTCCTTTTCTCAGGAGGGAACAGACAGAGAACCAAGATCTGAATGTGAGCTTCAGATCACGGAAGCCTCTAGACTTCTAAATTCTCCAGGCCTCAGATCATGGAGTCTTCACCTGCAGCTGCTGTGCTTAGGACATACTGTGCGCCAGTGCAGGGACCAGAGGTCACAGTTACGGCTCAGTTTGGCCCACGGAAGTACTGCCTTTGACTTTTGTTAGTATAATTTGAATGCCTTCCAATGCGACAGTCATTCTTCAGGGCAATGTCCACTCTACTGCTCCATCTCTCCTTTCTTTTGTCACCTACCCATCCCTACTGAAGGGATATTCTCAGGAATAAATCTCTTATTAATTCTTAACTGGAAGTTGTGTCACATGTCCAGAGTCCCCCACTAAGAATTAGGACTGAGGATGGCGTTTGTCTTTCTGAGGTCTGACTTTCCCCTTCAACGCCACTGTGCTACAGCAAACTTGACTTTTCATCATTTCATTAGCAAACTTTTACCAACATGATGCCAGTGACAAGTTCATTCCATGACCCAAAATACTTAACTCAGGACTGTACCTGAGACTGAAGGATGGGTTGGAGGCAGAGAGAGGAGAGGTTGTAGGCGGAAGTTTCCTGTCCTGACTGCCTAAATAACTGGCATCCACTTCCCAAATAACTGACTCAGAGATTTAATATAAATTGTAAATCCTCGGCCAATAGCTCAGGCTTGTCACTACCTAACTCTTACATTTAAATTAACCCATATTTCTTATCTATGCTTTGCCACATGGCTCATGACTTTTTGCCTCATTTTCTACATGCTTTCTCAGCGGCTGGCTGGCATCTCCTGATTCTGCCCTTCTCCTTCCTAGCATTCTCAATTTGGCCTTCCTGCCTAACTTTATCCTGTTCAGCTATTGGCCAGTCAGCTTCTTTATTAAATCAATCATAGCGACAAATCTTCACAGCATACAAGAGGATTATTTCACAGCAAGGGGTGGAGAGAGGGTGGAAGGGAGGGAGAGAAGAAGGGAGAGAGGGAGGGAGAGAGAGAAGTGCCTTTCTTGAAGAGCCACCAAGCAGTGACCAGCAGATGAAGGGGAACTAGAGATCACAGTGTAGCCTGATTGATGATTTTTAGTCCTAAGTCAAAGACTGTGAGTGATCTGTACAGCACTTTAGAAACCCTAGTCCTCCCTCTTTGGACATTCTCATAGAAAAAGACCAACAAGTCCTAACAAGAAGCGTGGACCTTTGCACTGACAGTTAGGGAAAGGGTATATTTATGCACCTGTGGTGTGGAGACATTTTGACAAGCTCTAGTAGAAAGGAAGTTAGAGTGAAAACTTCCTTCCATTCCCTCAACTGCCAGGCTTCTAAGTTGGCAAAATTAACATAGCAAATTACCAGTTTGGCCAGGCTACAATCCATCTAAATTGTCCTCAGAGTCCTTCCTCCTTTGGGAAAGATGTGGACAGGAATTTGCATCATCTGTCAGAATCTCAAACAGGTAGCATGGAGTGAAAAGAGATATAATCAAAGGGTTAAAGAAAAGAAAAGAAAAAGAATTTCTCACCAAGAAAAGCATGTAGATTTGCCCTAAGACTTCTTCAGAACATTGATGTAGCATGAATCTTAAAGAGTCTTATTAATAAACTCAAATCTGAGCCAGATATTGGGGTGAACTGGAAGATCAGAGAACCAGAACAAGCCACAGCTACCTCACCTCGCCGGATCCTCAGCTGGTGTTGTTTCCTCAGACTGGATGCCTCTCAGCTGAACTGTGCTGCTCAAAAGCCTGAATGCTTAACCAGCCAAATGCTTAACCAGCCAAATGCTTCTAGTTTCTGGTCCTCACGCCTTATATACCTTTCTGCTTTCTACCACCACTCCCTGGGATTAAAGGCTCGCTTTCTGGGATTAAAGGTGTGAGTCACCATGCTTGGCTATATCCTTGAAGACGTGGATTTCTGCCTCTGGAATGCTAGGATTAAAGGTGTGAGTGCCACCATTTTCTAGCCTTTGTATCTAGTGGCTGTTCTGTCTCTGACCCCAGATAAGTTTATTAGGGTGCACAATATTTTGGGGAACATAATACCACCACACATTGACTCCAGGAACTGGATCCAAAGCTGGATATTAAGGTTTAGTCCAAATATCACAGCATTTAAGATAAAAAGTCTATAAACCATTTGGGTCATTATATCATCAGGCTTCTTGATTTGAAAGATGTAGCTTGACTGATAGGCCTCACATTTTAAATGAATTCTGTGTCTCATCATTTGCAGAGTAAATCTCTCTCTCTCTCCCTCCCTCCCTCCATCCCTCTATTCAGTCGGTATCTCCCTGGTGATATAAATATACTCCCAGGAAAGAGTATTCTTGAAATTCATTCACTAAAAGCAGACTGTAGTAGAACTGGATCTGCTAAGAAAATGACAGTGACTTGTGGGGTGATGGGTGACTTCTTGTTTGTCCCAGCCTGTGTTGCAGGTTCCATTGTGAAAAATGCCTTTGTAATAGATCATACTGAGTGGCAGGTCTCCACAGGCGTGGTCGTCAGTAGATTTAAGATGCTTCCAAGATAGTTGAAGCGGGCTGGGCCTGAAACTAGAGACTGGAATCACAGTCTGGGTTCTGGATCATTCATCTTTTTTGGTTGAGACATAATAATTACACTTATTTACAGAGTATGTTTTCACATGTGTATATGCTGAGATTAGCCAATGTTACAGACAGACAGGAGGAAGAAACCCTGCCATCACACAGCAGGGAGAATGTAGTTGACAGCAAGTATTTAGAATTCTAAAATATCTAAAAGAGATACTTTGAACATTCTCTTTACAAAGAAATGGATTGTTTTTGTTTTGTTCTGTTTCTGGGAAACTCAGTCCCTTCCTCTTTGTCCTGCACAGAAAATGGTTGATAAACTCAGGAGTAAACAGTCCCTCGGCAGCTATGCTGAGGATCTACGGTAGGGCACACACACGTGTCCCACCACTGCCCCAAGCCTTCTCTACTCCCTGAGTGCCCCACCGTCAGAAAGCATGGACTTCGATCTGGTTATCTTCACGTCCTGCCTCTGAATACTTGCCATTGCCCATGTCTCTGGCATTTGCTCCATTCTCAGTGGTGAACTGGGCCCTCCTTTATCTCCTGCCACCTGAGCATCCTCTGGGGTGGACTGGTTGCTGAGCCACCTCAACCACGGCTCTATCTCAGGGATGTGTCTGCCCCTCCCTTCTCCATTTCCCAGTCCCTTGCTTTCACCGCTGTACTGTCCATTCAAATGCCACTGGTGGTCTCCACCTCCCTGGGCCACCCGATTTCATTTGACCCACTTCAGATCTGTAGACCTCCAACTGTTCCAACGCAGAAGTTTCTGGGGTATTTTGGAGGTAAAAAGGGCCTCCACCCCAGTTCCAGAAGAGCAGGTCTTCTCTTGACCTGAAGTCTTGGGATATTGTGAGGGTTTATTGGAACAAGGTCATACATCTCAGGCTCTGCTCCCCACGTGGATGTGCCTTAGAAGGCCTGCTCTATGGTACATCACAGCCCAAGAGAGAATCTCCAAGGGCCAACTAAACACCTCCAAAGAGTACTAGGCTTTTACAGGGACAATGAAGAGGCTGGCAGACCACTTCCTTTCTGCAAGTTCCCCAAATACCACCGTGTATAAATGTCCTCTTGAGAAATCTTCAGGCTCTGCTTTTCTCTAAGAGTCCCTTGTAAACTGATGCATCTTAACCCAGCGCCCCAGAAAGCAGGAGTGTGTGTGTGTGTGTGTGTGTGTGTGTGACCAATGGGTGACCAGACCTGGGCCAGAGGTCCTGGCCATACCTAGCCCAGTGTTCATGTTCTAAGGGGATCTGGGGGATCTGGGGGATCTGGGATCACCCTGCCTAGAATACTCCCTACCTCCTTCATCCCTCTATGGTCCAGGCTTTCTAGTTGGGGCTGACAGCTGGTCACTTTTGCATCCACCAATCAGCTTTCTTTGTTCAGCTCTCCTGTTGTCAATCCCTCAACATTCTGTAATTTGGTTTCTTTCATATCTGACTGTTGAACCAGGTTCAACTTTCTGCAGCAATTATCACCCTAGGTGTAAACTGCAAATGCAGTCAAAGCCCCTGTGCTGGCCTGCTGGCAGGTCTTTATCTGTTAGGTGTCAGCCTAAGAACGGCAAGGAGGAGGAGTGGGGCATCCCTCAGCCTGGGGTGTCCTGCTGCTTGTGGAATTCCAATTTCTCTCACCTGACTGTTCTGTCACAGCTGAGACCAGTACTGGGGATGCTGGGGCCCCTCCCCCGTGCCTCAAGGGCAACTTGGGTGAGAATCGGGCCCTCTGAAATTGCCTTTATGGAGTGGCTTGATACAATTTTGTTCTATGTTCAGCAAGTACTGACTCCAGAATGGACCCCACCTTTACCACCCCCATGCCTTCCATGTGACTTGGGAAGTCACTGAGAAGCAGTTAGGAATCAGGGGACTTAGATCCTGCTGGGTTTGAGAAGCATGGTCTGGGGGATAATAATCCACTCTCCCACCTGGAGGATCTGGCAGGTGTGGTAAAGCGGTTGGTGGCCTTGGGAAGCTGATGGGAACTCTGTTCAGGAAAGAACTAGACTGAGGCCTAGGTAGGAGGTGGAAGAAATTGTCTGGGAAGAGGGTGAGGCCTGGGCAAGGTACAAGGTTCTGAGAGGCACAGTGGGGAAAGGGTCAAGGAAAGCAGAGGCTGCTGGGGTGGGGGAGACACAGCAACGGCCTGTGGTGACATCCAAGATAACTGTGAAGTCAGGCACGGGCGGCCGCCACGGCATTTCTGAGTGACTGATCTCTCCTTGGAGGGTAGACGAGGCACCAGGATACAAGGATGTGATGCGCTTTAGAAGGGGCAGCTGGACCTGGGCTAAGCAGGCCACCTTTAGAATCAGGCAGCAGCTGCTGGACCCGGAAAGAATGGCCTCTGTCTAGGAGTCCCATGCAGAGACAGTGAATGCCAGGCGCCTTGGAATAACCCCATACATTTAGGTTCAAGTGCCAGGGCTGGAGCCGTGGGTTTCTGGCTCTCTGCTTCCTTGTCCTGGCCTCTTTCCTTACAGATACCTGCATTCGGGTGTCAGAAAGTTGTAGGCTGCGAAGATCAGTACTGAGGGTCAGTGTCCTTAAGCTGACCACAAGTCACAGCTTGTCATCACTCTTCTCAGAGGACCCTGGGTGCACCTGCTGGCCCTAGGGCTCCCTCAAGGTCAACAGTGGCAATTTCCTTTCCTCTGGCTTTCGCCAGGCTGGTGTCTATGTGCTGAAGCCTGAGAAAGGTAGCTTTAGAAGCCGCGTGACTGAGCAACTGAGAGAAAAGGGACCGAGCGCAGGCATTTCCTGGCTGCCATTCTGTTGTAAGCCTCACCTGCTCAGTCCTACAGGTCAAGAATGTGCTTTTAGGGGAGCTTGCATGCCTAGCATACACCGCCACAGAGCCCTTCCTAGTCGGCCTGCTTTGATTAAAAAAATCTGCTTGGAAGCTTTTGCCCTTTCCACATTTAGCACATTTCCATGGGTGAGCGCTGGTATTATTAGTTGCAAGTAGTGAATTCTTTGATCTGTGTTGTCTTCAGGTTACTGTATGGGACTGTACTGCTCCAAACTGATGTAGCTTTTGAGTTCAAGCAAAATGTGCATGTGTGTGTGTGTGTGTGTGTGTGTGTGTGTGTGTGTGAAAGACATAGACCAGACACAGAGAAACAGAGGAAGACAGAGACAGAGAGATAGAGTTGGCAAAGAAAGCTTATGTAAGGCATTTCCAGTTCCACTTAATGGATTGCTTTGGTCCAAAAGTTGGTAGAGACGGCACATGCCTCAACTTCAGGGTTCAGGACCTGCTTTCAAGTGAGGTCTCAAGCAATCACACGTGCTTTGGTAAAGTTACCTCAGAATGAGCTGGGGGTGGTCAAGGTGCAGGTTCATGGAGAACTTGGTGTCTGTGAGTGTTTTAAAAAATCTGAAAAGCAAAGTTCACACTAAGCTCTAGATACTCCAGGTATCAGTGGCTGCCCAGCTTGTCCCAAAGCTCTGATTTTCAAAGCAGCCATAGTTTTCTTTTCACACAAACCTAGGATGTGGGCAGCTCAGCGGGGTCAGCTGCTCCGGTCATGTTCTGCTTCAGTTGAAAAGCTGGGGCTGAACCATCTGAGGCTGGCTCATGTGTTTGGCAGCAGAAGCTGTCTCCCCACCGAGACCTCCCCAGGATACAGTGGCCTTTCCACGTGGCTATCTGGCTTTGCACAGTATGGTGGCTGTGTTTAGAACATGAAAATGAGGCAAGGGGGAGTGAGGAAAAGGAATAAGGAAAGAAGAGAAAGGAGAAGAGGAAGGAGAAAAGAAAGACCACCCCGCCCCAAGCTCTCACTCTTTCTAATTTCTCAGAAACAGCAAAGCATTGCTTTCCCTTCAATAGGTTGCTAGAAGTGAGTCACTAGCAAGTGTGGTGTTACACACCTGCAATCTCAGCACTCGGGAGGCCGAGGAAGAAGTATGTCCATGAGTTCCAAGACAGCTTGGGCTACAGAGTGAGATCATGTCAAAAAACCAGACTCCCACAAACCGATCCATAGACCTGGCCCGAGGATGGAACATGAAAGCCTCTGGGTGGTCTCAAAGCCAACAGGTCTCCTTCTGATTTCCCATGCAAAGTCAAGTGACCTGGTGGGACAGGGTCTGAGCAATAGCTTCCTGATCACAGGGCCTATGGGCTCTGGTTTGTCTGAATGCAATGTCACTCTACCTCCTGGGTGTGTTCCAGGCCACTAGATCCTCAATGTTACAGAGAAAGAGCTGTTCTGCAGTTCCCTCCATTTGCAAGGACTTCTCATGTTGAAAAGTAGGAGGAGGTCTCAGAATCTGGTCAATTTTACACAAATTAGTTTTTTTTTTTTTTTTCTGGAAACTGTGGCTCTTATTACCCATTCATTTCCAGGGTGTCAGATACATGAATGGGGGGATGGAAGGTTAAACGGCTGTTCTACATGATCCTAGCTTTTGTCAGGTTAACAAAAAACTAGCTAACTAACATGTCTGACCCAAGATATCAATAGTAGGAAGACTGAGAAACCCTATTCTAAATTAATATAAAACATTTAAAAATAATAATCTTATAGAAAGTGGGCAAAGACTTGAGTAGAATTTCATGAAAGAGAGCACCCTAAGGCCTGGGAAAAGCTCCCTGGTTCACAGGGACATATACATTCTGACCACACTGAGCCACACACAGTACAGTCTAAAGACTAACACTGAATGTCGGTAAAGACTCGGAACAGCTGGGGCTCTCCTCAGCACCAGTGGGGAGTACAAAAAGGTATCAGCACTTGTGCAACAGCATCCTTGAGAGCTTGAAGTGGGACCAGCCTAATGCTCACCATCTATTGATGGGATAAATAAGTGGTACTCAAATAAACAATGGCAACTAATTACTCTCCAGTTTGTCCTTCTTCAGGATTGTCTTCATGGTTCTGATACTAGAACCCAGGTCAAGTGCTCTACACTGAGCTGTGTCTCACAATTCTTACACACACACCCAGGCTGCCATAGCATGTGCCAGACGTGACTGTCTAGGCAGACAAGAAAGAGGGACCAGAGTCAGTGGCTGGGCAGGAGACATTAGCAAACTGTGTTAGCAGAGCCGAGACATGAAGAATAACCATGAACCCCTTAGCAGAGAAGGGGAGGGTCCACCTCCCACCAGTGCCTAGTCCTGCACAAGAACATAGAAGCTCCATGAGCATTTATTCACGGGCAGCATTTGTCCTGTCCTGGGTCAGGCTGGCCCTGAGTGTCATAGAGCCCCCTGGGGACAGTCACAGAAGAGACTGACCTGATGGAAGTGTGTGGAATCTACCCGGCTGTCTAACAGTCCAAAGTTCTGGAGTGGCTCATGATGACTTTAAGCACATGCCGTTTGGGGTTTTCTGTTTTCTTTTTTTTTTTTTTTACTTTTATGGATTGGAGTTGTCATTGAAGACCTCTATGAGTGCACCTGTGTTTCCAGAATTCGTAAGAACCTGGCAGTTCTTAAAGGTTTCCTCTTCCTTAGGGACTGCAAGGAGGATGTTTCTGTGACCACCTACTGTCTCACATCCCCACCACTTGCCCCTCTACCCCACTGCTGTCCACAGGTAGGACAGATTGGAGCCCATGCCTCAACGTGAGCTGTGCTTCCGCTTTTTAAATAATAATAATAATAATAACAGTAACATTTAGGTGGGGATGGAAAGAGCCACACTTTTATTTTTAAGTGGCCTTTTCAAATGCTAAGTGCTTTGTTGGGAAACATCAAAATAGGTCATGTGTAACTTGGTCTGCTCATGAAAAGAGCCTCATGCTTGGTATATTTAGAGAGGGGAAGAAACGTATTATTTATTTATTTTTTGTAACTTTTTTGCTTTTTTTTTTTTTTTTTGCTTTTAAACCAAAAAGTGCCTGGAAAATTCCTCCACCCTCTCCACTGCTGGTGGTTTTCCTGGCCTCAGAACCCTGGTACAGGCTCCTGTTTCCCTGACTGAGGAGGGAGATACAATGAGCTTTGTGGGACCTGAGCTCTGCCTCTCAGGAGGTGCCCTGACAGGGCCGGGGCTGGTGACAGCCAGATCGGCAGAATTCCGAGGCTCAAGTGTCTCCTTTTTTAAGTAGGTTTTGGTGGTAATTTAAAGTAAATTTTTTGACCACTCTCTGGCTGTCCTTGTAGCTTGTGTTGAGATTTTGTCCATTTGCACCAAAATATAAGGCACACCAAATCAATCTTGCTGAAGGCTTCAGGAATAAAGAGGGTTTGAGAACACACGCTCCTTTAAAAAATGGCTTGAGGGGCTGAGGAGCTAGCTCAGTCAGTCATCCCAGAAAGGCAGGGAGATCTGAGTTCAAACCTTAGCACCTACTATAAAAGCTGGATATGGTGCTGCATACTTATACCCCCCCCCCACCCCTGTGCTGGGGCACAGAGAGAGGTAGACCCCAGGAGCCCAGTGCCCAACCAGCCTACTCAAGTCAGCGAGCCCTAGGTCCCAGTGAGAGATCCTGTCTCAAAAGACAAGGTGGATGGCAGCTGAGGTTGACCTCTGACCTCCATGCATTATCAACACACACACACACACACACACACACACACACACCCACACACCAAAACACAAACTAAAACCCAGTTTGAAATCCCTCTTTAAACACATACATCTTTTATTTCCCTCTTCCAGTATCCACTCTCCCCAGCTCCTTCCTTTTCCCTCTAGCAAGTCCCCAATCCTCACTCAAACCAAAGACCTTCCTCCTACATTCTGCAAAATCTGGTCTAGCACCAGCTTCCATGCCCAGACTTCAACGGTCCAACCAACAGGGTGTTCAGCAAACAGTGTTCTCTGAGGACCTTGGGGGCAGACAGCAGCGTGGTGTTTTATAACAAGGTGAACTAGTAGACAGTAATGTGAGGACCAAACCTGAAAAGGCCTAAAGACTTTCTGAGTACTTGGAAGCTTGGGGCCCTGGTCTAGAAAAATGATCCCTTGTCTCTCTCCAGTCTTTGTTTGCCCCTTCCCTGCAGGGCAGGGCCCTTCCTGGAGGATACCTTAGCAGCTCCTGCCTTATCAGCAGTTCCGGCAGTTATCATGGGAGCATGGTCCAGGGGATGTGTCTTCCTCTAGCCAGACCCCCAAGGCTGAGGAGCAGCTGGAGCAGCTGGAGCTCCTCCTGAGCCTTCCTCGCCAATCTCTGGCTGCCTGGAACCATCTAGAAAGCATAGACTGCCAGGTAGGTACCTCAAGATGCATAGATCAGGCAGTGTGTTGCTGTGCAGATCCTGTGATTGACAGATAGACAAATGGATGTGTAAATGGCAGGGACTGAGAGGTTGAAGGGGGTGTAAAGAACGAAGGGGTACGGCTTAGAATCACATTAAACAGAGAGGCTTTCCTGGAAGAGCTGTTGAATGTGGCAAGACCAAAGAGAATGCCATGATTTCTCCATGCCAGTCTGGTACGGAACACTTTGCAGGCCATCAGCTTGTGTCTGTCCTCAAAACATTCCTGAGAGGTTGCTGGAAGGGAGAAAAACAAACAAGAGTTGTCTAGATTGAAAGCCACCGAGTTCGGTCAGTGAACCTCCAAGCCTTGCTGTGCCAAGGAGTTGTGCTGGCTTGCTGGGACTCCTGAACTAAATACTCTCATATGTTTTCTTCATCCTCATCTGCCTTCCATCATGAGAAAGTGCCCGGATATTGCAGAGCATCTGAATCAATCATCCTTTTATTTATTTAGGGACACTGCTAGTGCACATTTCTTGTTATTCAAGATGCTCACTTTTGGGAGCAGAGTTGTCCCAGATGAGCTAAGCTCATGGTATAGCCAGGATGGTGGTTAATGTAATCCCCCTCCAAGGAGGTATCACCTACGCCCACAAACCCTCCCCTCAGGTTGTGGTTTCCTCGTGGGACTTCTCTGGTCTCTGTCTAAGCAAGGCCCTTTTTTCCATCCTGCGTCCTCTAGCTGCCCGAGGTCTCTGCAGATTTTCCCTGGTCCTTGCTTCTGGCTCTCCGCTTGTCCAAATCCTAACCATTGCTCAAGTTGAGGAGCAATGTCCCCTCTCTGTGCCGCTTAGCAGCAGCTGATTGGATTAAACTCCTTGGTAATGATATCCGAAGCCCCAAAGTTCTCTCTTCTGTGTTTGTCTGGGGTTCAGATCCACCTCCCTCATGGAGAGGCCCTGAGCACATCTTTGATGGTCAAGGCCATCCCAGGAGTCTGTGTCACAGTGCTCACACAGCACTCTCAGATCCGCAGAATACTTCTGCTTGGTTTCTTTGGATGGAAAATGGAATTCCCATTTTCTCCTTTAGATCAGGTAGGTTAGGCAATTAGCTTCAGTTTCTCAGCAAGGCAAGCAGAGCAAGCACTCAGCCTTAGGCCTTCCTGCCCCCCAAACACATGCTCCCAACTCCTGTCCCACTCTCTCTAAGTGACTGGTGTGCTTGACCTCAGGTATCAGAGAGTTTGAATCCCAGGGTACCTAGCAGTCATCTGCTAAGGATAACCAAGGCATTCTGATTTGTGCAAGGCTCTCAGAGGGATGGGAGCTGGAAGAGCAGGCCTGGGTGGGGGTGGAGCTGAGGCTGCGCTGCTGCTCTGCCTGGTATGGCAGATGCAGCAGTGAGGCCATCCCACTCTTCGGGTAAGAGGTGCCCTGCCCAGCACATAGGAACCCTCTATTCTAAGGGAGCTTGTCAGGAGAGAGGGCTCTGGAGTCAAGTGTGTGTGTGTGTGTGTGTGTGTGTGTGTGTATTGTTGCTGTGTTGGAGCCCTAACTAGAGGCTGAATTACAGGGCTAGCATACAGCTCAGTTGGTAGAGTGCTTGTCTAGCATACAAGAGGCCCTGAGTTCCATCTCCAGAACCACATAACCTGGGCATAGAGAGTCTACACCTACAATCCCAGCACTTGGAAGATGAAGACAGGAAGATGAGCTACAAAGCCGTTTTGAGATTGGTCTGGGCTAGGTGAGACTCTGCCTCAAAAGAAATCCACAAATGAATTAAGACAAACAAGGGGAATTTGTTTCACACCAGGGAGCGATGCAGTGGGGTGAGAGGACATGACAGTTACGGGTACCCGGGAAAGTCAGGTGTACAGTCATGGGCTCTCCAGGCTTCAGAATATCCTCCCACCCTCCTCTGGTCCTGCAAGAGTCCCAGCGCCTTCAGCTGCTGCCCAGTGGGCCAGACTTCCCAGGGTCCCCTGCGCTACCTGTAGGGTGAGCCTTCAGCAACCCTGTGCTCTGAGCAGAAGATGCCGGGGGTTGACTCACCATTCCTCCAGCATCTCTGCAGGCTTCAGAAATCAGCTGGGCTCAGGGCTGGCCTAAACTGATTAAACTGGAAGGGGGAGGAGCCTCGATGGCACTGCGGTGGAAACTTTCATCTGCCTGCTTCCCTGGGTACCAGCGCAGCATCCGGCACCAAGGAAGCTGTGTGTGGTGGCTCTCCCATTCAGGTGCTTCTTCCTTCTGGCTTTTTGTCAAGTCTTTCTGAAGCCCTGCTTGTGTTTCACCACGGTACAGACTCACCACACACCCCTCCCTTGTCAGCTTCTCAAAGTTGGAAAGAGAACTGTGGGGGTGGGGAACTGACTCATCCAAAGGCAGCCAGCGAGGAGAGCAAGATGGAAACGTGGAGCTGAGGTCTTCATGAATTCTGTCATGTTTAGGGTTCCCCAAACATGAAAGGAAGAAAAAAAAACCCCACAAGCTCCCAATTCTAGTGGCAGGTGGGCAGCTGAAGAGAGGCCATATGCAGAGGGGACTGTGGGAAGGCAGAGGCCAAAGAGACCAGTGTTTGCAAGGGCCTGTAGGGGTTCCTGGAAGCTAGAACTATGGTGGAGGGATGCAAATCCAGGCTGGTAGGAACTGACATGATTGTCCACTGTGTCCTGCTCCATGAGAGGAGGCCTGGGCTCTCCACAGCTGCCTGACCCAGTCCTGCAAGCCACCCTAGCCTGTGGGCACCCTCCCACCTCTCTGGGCCCTTGCCGGCTTGTCAGCTCTGCCCTTCTTCTTGGCTCAGCCTCTACAGCTATGGCAAGGCTGTTGTTATGAAATATGTGCTTGGGTTTTCTGGAAACTTCTTGAAGTCGGAAAGAAAAGTCTGCCTGCTGGTTCTGAAATGGCTTCCTTGCCATCATGCCTCCCCGAGGAAGTAAACAGGCCTGAGCTCCAGGGAGCCGCCTGGGACACACTGCTCAAATTGTAGGGTGCCACCAGCCTGAAGTGTGGGCAGCCAGCCTGGGCCTGCAGTGCCCAAGTGTTTGTCCAGGTGCCCTGGGCAGACCAGCCTGCGGCGCGTGGGGGTGGGGGAGGCACTGTGGCCTGAGGAAGAACCCTAGGGGGTCCAGGTCAGGAAGCCAGATGTATTTGATGTTGCATTAAAAATCCCAGAAGTCTTACTGGAGGGCCTGAGCCCCATGGTCAAGACACAGGCAGCTTGGAGGCTGCCTGGTTCCCCACTGTGGGGCCACCATGCCTTAGCTTCATTAACTGACAAAGCCACTCTCTGTCCTCACCAGCTACAGGCAGAGGAAGGCACAGCCTCTCTCCCAGCACCTGGGGCCTTGGCCAGGGATGGCATGAGGGTGCCCTCTCCCTGCATCTCCTAGAAGAGAAACTGTGCCCGACTGAGGCAGCAGCTGTGGCCTATTCCAGCTGACGGTTGCTGGAGCTGCAGATTTTCCAGCCAAGCTGGAAATCCAGAAATGTGTGTGAAATTTCTCAGTTGTTACAAATTCTTACAAACACCGTGTAGGCTGAGCTAACCTCATTTGCAGGCCAGACTCTGTCCCTGGGCAGGGAGTTAGTGACTACTGCTTTCAGCTTGCAGATGCCCAGGGGTCCCATCTAACCACAGTCTCCATGTCAGCCGTGGGAAATGGAGGCAGGAGAAGAATGATTGAGGGAGACCCCCAAAGTCTAAAGATACAGCAGAGTGTTCTCCCACTCTCTACAAAGGGAGAAGACGACCTCACGTGTCTTGGTTCCTGCTGTCGCCTTGGCACAAGGACAGAGGGAGGCTCTGGTGGCATGTTCTTTCTCTCCCTCGCTCCTTTTCTCTTGCATTTCTAATCTTGGTCTACATCACCTTGTTGGATTGATTCACGAGCTATGTGAGAAGAGGTCTTCCTCCCTCCCTTCTCTGCTCATAGTTTCCTCTCTCACAGGTCCTTGGTAGACCCCCCTCCACACACACACACACACCAAAATGTGTTGGCCAAGAGAAGTCAGCCAATCAGTGCAGTTGCCCTATCAGGAGGAACCAATGGCAGCATCTCATAGGGAGGGGAGAAAGCATAAGGTTTGTGATCAGACAGAGTCAGATTCTGCCAGCAGCTCTCCCTAACTGGCCATGTATACCTTGAGACAGTTACCAAACTTCTTGGTCCCTCATCTGTAAAACAAGGCATCAGTTCCTTCCTGGTGACAATCACATACGGAGATGAATGGGAAGTGCCTAGCACAGTGCCTGGAACAGATTACAATCTACACTGGTTGTCTAAGTTAAGGTTACTATTGCTGTGATGAAACGCTATGACCAAAGTAACTTGAGAAGGAAAGGGTTTATTTGGCTTACATTTCCAAGGAACTCAGGCAGGGCTGGGGCCAGGAGGCAGGAGCTGATGCAGAGGCCATGGAGGAGTGTTGCTTACTCAGTCTGCTTTCTTATAGAACCCAGGACCA